>CAJVPZ010004305.1:0-10091 GCA_910592135.1 Racocetra fulgida | reverse complement strand
ATAGTAATTTATATATAGAACCGTGTCATGTTTCACTATGATCATTCTTCAGTTGACTGGAGAATCGTCAATTAAATCTTCTGATCAACTTAACACTATCGACAGATATTTTCACTAAAGAAGAATTGCTATAAAAGCCTTTTAAAACTTTAAAGCATATATATACTACTATATAAAAGATCTTTTATCCCTATAATAAATCTAATAAAGCAATTCATGTTCCACATATACTATATATTATTTAGATTTTTAGTAACTTATGTCTCGACTGTAGCCAAGTACTTGCAGTATTTATCTTTACTACTATTACTTACTTCTTGCTCTTGCAAAGTTTACCCAAACTTTAGCATCCACTTTATAGACTATTAACAATACTTCGATACTAATTGTTAGTATTCCAAACTTCTAATTCAAATAGCCTGATATGGACCAGTGGGTGTCTTCTGATATTTTGAATGAATCCTTTTTTTCTAATTATTTGACAACTTGGTTGGTATAGTGCTTTTGCCAAAACTCAGTTCTTATTTAGTTTGTCTTTAGTATTCAGTTTCTCAGATGATAATCTTTTATATAATGTCATCAAAGATCTGTACTACTTCTTTACTCAGAACTTTCTAAGTGAGCTTTTATATTTTCTAATCTCTTAGATTAATTTGGCTGCTTCATTCAGAATTTGTATAATATATATATTACACTATTGTTTCACAACCTCTCAGTATGAGCTGGTATGATCAAGATTACAGGAGCTGACCCAATTGATATATTATATAGTTTGCCATAATATATTTTACAAATTTGTCTTGCCACTTGGAGTGCAACAACTTACTAACCTTACTAAGTCACCACATCCTTCTGGCTTTAAAATTATTTACAATAGTTAATATAATAAATTTTATTATTTTTGTTTTGTATTTAACATGTCTTGCTACTGTTTTGATTAATAATAACTAGGCAAAAATTACAAGAATTTTTAATTATAGTTATTCTATTTAAACTACAACAAGTGATTCACTTAGCTTAAAAGCCTAGATGTAATATTGCCTAGTGGCTGTTTGCTTTTCTCCAAGCCCCTAACTTCCTAGAAGCATGTATTCTTCGATCATTGGCTAGTGCTACACACTATATCAGTATCATCTTTTCTACAAAATATAGACACAAAATAAAAGGCAGAGAAAAAAAAAAGTTAATACTTCAGCATCCAAGTTCAATCCATCTAAATAAACAAAACTAAAAAACAAATAAAAGAAAACAAAATAAAAGAAAAGAAAACAAAGATATCATTATTAAACTTATGCCAGATTGTAAAAATTATATAGACTACTAAATAATCTAGTTTAAACTCTATACTAGTTATTTATTGTCCATATTGAGATATATAAAATATCCATTCTTGAGTAGAGGCCAAGTTTGAAATTTCTCATGCAGTCCCACTGGGTTTGGTGCAGTATCTTGCAACAGAATATCATATAAAGCTTGTCTCTGAGCAAAGTTAAGCAATCCTATTATGAATCTTAGTATAAATACTGTAACTTTTTGACATAACTGATTATTCGTTATTAATTTCAAAGTAAATACGTACTCCTATACGTGACTTTCCTTTTTCAGCAGTGATTGTTGTTGTCGATCCTTTGATTGGGATATGCTAACTTTTTCATTTTTTGTTAAAATTTCGTAAAGAACAAAGAGTAGAGCTTTGGTGTAGAGTTTCAGTTTGCAGGTATCCTTAAACTTTGATAGAAAGTGTGTTGAAAACTCACTTGTTGTTCTCCTTAGACCAACTATCTTTAACTTTGTTAGCAGAAGCAGAGCTTCTATTAAAATTTTTTATACAAGGACACCATCTTCTCACCAGTTATCTTGTACAAGAACACTTTTAACTTGTATACTGAATATATAGAGAAGTTCAGGAGAATAGAAACAAAAACTTTGACCACTGTTATTTGTAGTTGTCTCTTCTACTTTTCTCCAACAAGTTTCTATTTTCGTTAGCCATAAGTTTGGTACAAGTAATTGTTGAGGAGAGTTCAATAAATTTTATTATTATAAAATAAGTTATTTTTAATAAAATAATAAATATTATTAATACAGTTAAACCTTTCTAAATACATGATATTAAGACTATCCCTTTAATGATTTACTAATTCTGGCAAATTTGTTTACAAAAAATTATCTAATAATTGCATATTTTTAATTTTGCAAAATTTACAAATATTAATTATATCATCAAATCATAGTTGTGTTATTTAGTCAGATCAGATATTTTAACTCTTGAAAATTTAAATTCAGATAAATGTTTCAATCTGACAGGTTAAGTATCACATCTGGTAACTGCTTTATTATAGATTTATACAACTTTTATAGAGGTTATTTCTGCTATTCAAAGATGAAAATAACAACAGAGAATTAATAAAATTAAATAAAAATGATATTGGTTAAAAGCTCTTTGCAAGTAGTTTTCCTAGTATATAATTAGAATGGTGAGTCTATTATTATTTATATGATTGTACTATTAAAAACAATTTTGATCAAAAATTTGCAGGCAAATTTGCCTGCAAATCCTTTAAAAAGATAATAAAAAATTAAGAAAATAGATATTTAAAGAGATTATGCATTTAGAGTGTGGTAACTTAGTAAAGTAATCAAGTTGTCATCTTCAAGTAGCATTCTAGAGTTTGAATCTTGTTGTAGTAGATCTTTGAATTTTTATCTGTTTTATAGCTATGATCTTTTCTGTTAAGACTGTGTTATCATCAAAGTTGAGGCTTAGTTTTGTAATCTGGTATTCACCAATTTAACTAAATTGGAAAGATCTATAGGATATTCATATAATACACAAGTTACATGAAGGTATACAAGGCAACAAAGAGCAATACAAATCTAAAATAAGTCCTTATAGCTAAATAATTTTTAGAAATTTGGCAAGATCAATGCCTATTTGGCAAGATCTAAGTGAAGAGATAGTATAGTCTTAAGTGCCTGAATGAACTCTATAAGAGCAAAGTGGTTAGAAAGTAGTATAATCTGCTTGTAAAGATACAGAATTTATCCAATAAAGAATTCTTCTGTAGTTAATTAATAGCTATGTTTACTAATAGAATAGGTTCACTATTCTGGCTATTGTATAGTCTGAAGAAAAACTAGGTCAACCATTAGATAATAGGCAAAAAACAGAAAGCACTAGTCTAGATATTCCCTTTTCTTTCTATAACTAGTTGTACTTTAAATTAGTTCATTAATAGAAAATTAAGAGGTGATTTATCATGTGAAAACAGTTATATAAGATATATAAAATAGTTAGAATAGTATTACTTTGATACAAAAATTGTAATTACTATCATGTATATGGCAAAATCAAAAATAGAAAAAAAATAAAAAAAGATTATGCATTTAGAAAGATAAAAATTTATAAGTGTTATATTAGTTAAGCTTAAGAAAAGATATATATATAAAGAGGTTCAATTGTAATTTTACAACTAATTATTTTATTTTTATTTTTATTTTTTTTAAGATAAGGCTTTGCTTATATTTTTATTAGTATTTTTTAAAATAAAAACTATATGGAGTTGCTAATCTTTATATATACTAAAAAAAATAAAAGTAAAAATTATATACAAGAATAAAAGCTTAGACTATTTTATTTATAATTTAAACCTATTTGAGTAATCAGAGACTCACTTAGATTTAAAAATTAAAATATAGTTTATAGATGTATTATAATTAATTTAATAGATAAACTAGAGATTAATTTTAGAAATAGTTTAATTTAATAATAAGCAGTTATTTCTTTTTTTATATAGTAAGTCAAGTGTATTATAGGAGTAAAAGTATATAATTTAGATTATTGACATTTAATTTATAAAAAATTAGAAATCTGAACTTAAAATTAATTATCTCTTAAATTTAATACAGGCAAATTTGTTTGCATTTATTTTTTTAAATTCTATTTTTTAATAAAATCTTAAATATTAATTTTTTTTTAACTAACTTTCCTCTTTGATATAAGAGTTTTTATTCAAGTATACTAGGTGGGAAAGTTTATAATAAAACCTCCTATTATATTAGAGAGTATAACTAGCCACATGTATAACTTTTGGTTGTTTATTTAAATAGTCCACATATAGATATTTATACATTATAGGTTTTATATTAGCTACTATACCTTTAACCTGACTAAGGAATTACCGATTTAAATCTTCTGTAATACAACCCTCTTGTGTTACCAAAACATCTCCACTATATTTGTTAGTTGAGAAGTTCTGAATGCTTATATAGCCTTAGAACTAATTTATTTTTGAAGCATTATTGCTAGAGCTTTCCATACTTACAATTTGGCTAATCTTGACTTTAGTAACTTACGACAAGTCTGAGAACAAGTACTTATAAATCAAAGCTGCTACTATTATCTACTTCTATCCTTGTAAAGTTTACTCAAACCTAGCATTCACTATACGGACTATCTACTGTTTTTATAGTTTTCAAACTTCCAATTCAGATATCTGAAAGGGCAGGTCTCTTCTTTCAGTTTTTACTAATGACCTGGTTGGTATAGTGTTTTGTCAAATACCTCAGTTTTGTCTGATTTTTCAGTTTTTTAGTTAATAATCCTTTATATAGCACTATCAAATATCTGTGCTACCTCTCTACTCAGGACTTACTCAAGCAGGCTTTTATGTGCTCCAGCCCTCAGTTACTTTAGTTAGATTTCATATAACTCATATGTCACACTAATATTTTATAGCTTTTCAATACATGCTAGTATAATTAAAGCTACAGATCTGATAATCTATCAGATTACACAGTCTGCTATAACATATTTTGTAAAATTCAAATTCATTACTGATAAGATTCAAACTCTTGTCTTGCTGTTTGGAGATGCAACAACTTATCAACTTCACTAAGTTATCATACCCTTTAAATATTAATTTTAACAATATACTTTCTAATTAAAAAAAAACTTTTAAAGATCTATTTTATCAACTTTATTAAAAAAATTTTATAAAATTATTAAAAAACTTTTGATTAATTTAAGTTTAAAGTTTGTATAATATTAAAGTTTATTATTAAAAATTTTTTTAAGTTTTTTAAAATTTTATATATTTTTAAAGCTAAAAAAAATTTTTGCTTTAAGGATATAGCGACTTAGTAAAGTTGGTAAGTTGTTGCACCTTATATGGCAGAACAAGAGTTTGAATCCTACTGGCAATAAAATTTGAATTTTATAGAATGTGTTATGGCAGACTGTATATAATCTGACAGATCAGCATCTGTAACCTTGGTCATACTAGCTAGCAATATTATCACAGAACAGTTGTGGACAGTGAGTTTAGACATTTTAGACAATTTTGAACAATTAAATAAATTAAAATTACTCAAAATTTTATTAAGATAATCTATATTACTTTCTAAGTAAAATATGTTCAGCATCTAAAAAAATATATAGTTATATATATTTTAAACAAATTTATTAATTATTAAAGCTTAAGTATACTTTAGACACTTTTGGATACTTGGACATTTGGATGTTAGACAGTACCAAAAAAGCCTTTGAACAGTCAAAATGTACATCCCTGCTGGCTAGCACTGAGAGGATGTAGAACAGTAGTATAATACAAGAATTATACAAAACCCAAGTGATATATTCAGGTAAATCTAGAGAATTAGGCACCACTTGGCAAGTCCCAAATAGAGAGGTAGCACAGATTTTTAACAGTATTACATAAAGGATTATCATTGGCAATCAGACCCGATAGTAAAACTAAATAATGATTAGGTGTTTGACAAGGCATTACCAACCAGGCCACATGTATATAGGGAAAAAGATTCATCGGAATACTAGAAGACACAAGTTCCTTCTGGGCTATCTGAATTAGAAGTTTGGAGACACTGTTAGTGTATTAAAAAAGTTGGTGGTAGTCTATAAAGTGGGTGCTGGGGTTTGGGTGAACTTTATAAGGGCAGAAGTAGGTAATGATAGTGGCTTCAGCTCAGAAGTACTTGTCCTCAGACTCAGCTTAAGTTACCGAAAGTCTAGGTTAGCCGGATTGTGAGTATGAAAAGCTTTAGCAATGATGCTTTAAGGATAAATTAATTCTAAGGCTACGGTAAGTATCCAGAACTTCTCAACTGACAAATATAGCAGAGATGTCTCGATGATACAAGGAGAATGTGTATGTTACAGAGTGTTTAAATAGGTAATTCCCTAGTCAGATTATAGATATGGTAGCTAATGTAGAATTTACAGTATAATACTAATATATAGACTACTTAAATAGACAACTAAAAGTTGCATATGTGGCTAGTTGTACTCTCTAATATAATTGAAGTTCTATTATGAGCTCCCTGCCCAATATACTTGAATAAAAATCTCTATGCCAAAGAGGCTAAGTTTAAAAAAAAAAATTTTTGCTTTTAAGACAAGTATTAATATTTACAAATAAATTACATAATTTATAATAATTAAAATTAATATTTAAAAAGTTTGTTATAAATAAACTAAAAAATTTTCTTTAAAAATTATTTTTAAAATTATATATTTTTGGTTTATAAATAACCTAAAATTTTTTTCTTATAACTAAAAATAAAGAAAATTACTACAAATTACTACTGATAATCACCACCAGTAATTTACAATATATAATTAAGTGTAATATATAAACTTTTTAAACAAAAGTTTATTTGTTTTGATATTAGGGTAAAGGTAATGGTTTGATAATAAAGTTAAACAAAAAATTTTTTTGTTAGAGTCTGAAAGTTGGTTTTATAGACAAAATTTTAAGATATGATTGATTTTTTAAAAAAATTTTTGTTTTTATTACACAAAACTAATGTGCATATTATATTTGATCTTGCAAATTGATTGGCTAATTATATACTAATAATAATTATTAGTGATAATAAATAGCAAACTTCAAAAATAAATATTGCAAAAAAGTAATTCTTATTTTCAAATATAATTGTATAAAGTTTTATTAAATTATTTTAATTTTTTAAAAAAATTAAATCAAAACTAAAAAAGTGCAAAATACAAGCAAATTTGTCTGCATTCTACTACAATCTAAAAGATAAGGAATATTAATATTATTGTTTTTTCTATAAAAATAAGTTAAAGCAATATTATGCAGAGGACTATTCATTTGATGGTCAGACCCAATGTACAGGGCAGACTATGGAATCCTGCGCAGCTGTGAGAACCGAGCTTGAAATGGCGAGCGACTCTGCAGAAGTATTTTTGTTCAAATCCTTATGATTTGGAAAAATGCTATAACAAATTTCTTACTTACTACAACCTTCCTTTACTAAGTGAACCACAAACTATTAATTTTTTCTTACAACACTTATGACAAAACAATGCCAACTATTTGGCTGATTTTCCTTCATTACTATTAATAGTAACAAAACTGAAGCACATGTATACTTACTATATAAATTCGACAGACTTCCAAATCATTATATGCTATCAATCTATGATTCCCATAATATTCCTCTAAAATCTCAATCAAACACACTTACTTTTCCATCAACTACTCATTCTCAATCAACTTACTAACTACTCAATCTAAATATCTGTATCCACAATGTTAGAGGATATAATACTGACCTTAAACAACAAATCTGAGAAAATTTCTGTCTTACCAACAACCTTAACATTATTAGTATTACAGAAACCAAAATAGCTGACACTAACCCTATTACCAAAATTCAAAAATCCAAACACTTCATATACTATTGGTCATGCACCAATAGCTTCAAAGCTAGTACAGCTATTATGATTAATAATTGGATCAAACCTCACATTCATAAAATCCTCACTATCCCAGGATATGCAATAGCTACAGACATTTTCTTTAAACATAACTTTAAATTTAGAGTTATCTCAGTCTACTTATCCTGCGATGACCTTCAATTAAGATTAGAAATACAAAATTCTATTATTCAATAGATATAGCAAGCAGCACTGCTAATCTACAAACTATTATTCTAGGAGACTTCAATGCCTCCGAGAATAATTCTCACTCTCTCTTAATTAAATATAAACTACTTCAATACCTTCAATACAACAATATGTATAATTTAGCTACCCACATTCAATCATCTACAATTACATGCAAAGTAGCAGAACCCAAAGTAGTATTGATTACATTTGGGCTAACCACTCAATCTTCTATTACTTAACCTCCTTTCATATGGATAACCCAAGTACTAGCACTAAAAGTGATCATAAAATTCTAATTTCTTTATAGACATTCCCATATGCTTTTATAGGCAAACGTCAAATCGCAACCAAAATTAGAAGAAGAGTATTTCTTTACAAAAACATAAACAATAAGCAATAACATACATACTCTGACCAAGTTTCATCTAACCTCAGAGCTAACAAAACTCCACTATCTTTAGACATATCTGAAACTCTTGAATGTACCTGACACAAGATATAAACTAGTACCATTACTGCTGCTTTACAGCATATCCCTAACAAAAAGTTCACTGTACGAAACTTTCAACATATATATTCACCTAAAGCATCTCTATTACACTATAACCTTAAGAAGCTTTGTAATATTATTCGACAAGTTAAAGTGTCACTTAAAAACAAATACCCATAACATTGCATCATAATTCTACTATTGACCAACTTAATAGTACTCACCAACTCAATATTCCACACCTTCCTACTGAACATACTCTTCATACAAACTGGCTAAATATTTGTAATAAAGAATGGAAAGCACTATACCATGCATGCAATATCAGAAAATATCAAAGAAATTCATTAACAAATCAATGATAGCATCTCTAAAAGATGTAACAAACTTCTATCTAATCCCAAATCTATGATTAACAGCATACTTAACCGCTATAAAGATCCTGTCAGATTTGATAATATCAAAACTGAAAACGATATCATTACAGATATACAAGAAATCAAATCACACATATAACAACACTTCGATAAATAGACAGATTATCGAAATATCAATCAGCAGATATTCAATTCTATATGGTAAAATGAATACAGGCCTAAAACTAACATTCAAACTTAATAGTACAATAGTGCTCTCAGTGAATTCTCGCTAGAAGAGATCTCAGCTACATTGTCACAACTTCCTAACAACAAGGCATGTGGTCCATCTGGAGTTAGTTATAAGATGCTTAAATATGCCAGAACATCCTTTCTGCAAGCAATCACCACTCTATTCAATAGATATATTAATACTAACTCAGTTCTCAAACAATGAAAAGAAGGAAGAATTTTTCCAATTTCCAAAAAACCTATCTTTGATGGCAATTTGACTAATTCTAGACCTATTAGTCTTTTAGAATACATCAAAAAACTATATACCAAACTTTTAACCAACCAACTAAACTACATATTTACTAAACATGAAATCCTTTCTCCTCACAACTATATTGCACTTCCAGGAAACTGCACTGCTATTCCTATTCACATACTCAACAATATAATTGAAGAAGCCTCTTGCAACTCAAAAAAGCTTTGGCTGCTATCGCAAGATATGAGCAAAGCTTATGACTCTGTGAACCTTGACCTATTCAAACTATCACTCCAACACATTAATATACTATCAAAACTTATTGATATACTCACTAACCTTCTTTCAAACTGCCAGAATAAGATCATCACTAATTATAGGCTTACCAATCTCTACACAGTCAAAAATAGCATTGACCAAGAAGAAACCATCACACCTCTTTTTTGGAGAATCTCTTATCCACAAAATCTCTTCACAATTTATAGAATATACCTTATCTACTTCATGACAAACCAGCCTACAATCTAGAACTAGCAAACACCTTCAAGTCTCAATCTCAGTATTAGCCTATATGGATGATACATTATGGATAGCTCAATCTAAAGAAGAAATAATCCAAATCACCCAAACTGCCTCATCCTTCTACCAAATAGCAGACATACAAGTTAATCTAACTAAATCTATATTAGCTACCAACACAAAATCTTCTTCTATCCCTTTTATCAATTTTACAATCCACTCTATCTCAGCTAATCAACCCTTTAAATTCTTGAGTTGTTAGTTCACTCTTAATAATAAACAATCTGAACAAGTCAAACTAAT
>CAJVPZ010004304.1:0-10094 GCA_910592135.1 Racocetra fulgida | reverse complement strand
AGCCAATCAGAAGTCAGTATTTAAGTTTGTTACACAAACCTGCAGATCAAATATTAAAAACTGCAATTTGATTGGCTTTCTCTAAATGCAAACCTCTCTAAATGCACGTTTTAAGCTGGTCTGTACACGTTGCATTTATAGAGGTTTGACTGTAGTACTACAAATAAACTAGACTAAACTCTATACTAGTTATTTATATTTATATCTAGGATGTAAAATGTCAAAAACCATCTGGCCTTGAAGTAAAGCTTCAAGAATCAAAACTTCTAATTGCTATCACAAATCTATCGACACATCTTCTACAATATTTCTAATATTATCACATTATCTTATATTATAACTCAAAGTAAATATATATATATATATGTTTTTTCTTTTTTAGTAATGATTGTTGTTGTCAATCTTTTGATGAGGTACACTGTTTTTCATACTTTTTGAAGAAATATTATGAAGGCCAAGAGTAGGTATGGAAGAGGGTTTCAGTTTATAGGTAGCCTTAAACTTCGATAAGAAACATATTAAAAACTTACTTGTTATTTTTCTTAGACCAACTATCTTTAATTTAATTAGCAGAAACATAGCTTCTATTAAAATTTTTTGCATAAAAGCACCATTTTCTTGCCAATTATCTTGTATAAGAATGCTTTTAACTTGCATACCAAATATATAAAAGAGTCCAAAAAAAGACAAGACAAGCTTTGACCTTTGTAATACAATAATTGTTAAACACTTAGATGTTAGTAAATCATCAATAAGTTAAGTTCTTAAACAATTTTAAAGAGATCTCCTTTAGTATAGGTGGGCATATATAAATTATTATAAGATTATAATATATAAAACCAACTAATTTGAGCCAATTTAAACTCTAACCTTAACCCTGACCCTAATAATTTATAAAATTATTTAAATTAGTTCAAAATAATTAAGTTATATATATTATAATTGTATAATAATTATATATGCCCACCTATACTAAAGATCAACCATAAAGTATCTTAAGACTTTAATTGGAAAAAAACCTAACTGATATTTTTATGAGTTACAATTTGAGATAGAACTTTGATAACAAAGATTGTTAAATTTAATATGGGTACACATAAAAGCTTAACATAAATTTGGAGCCATTACAGTAGAAAGGGCCCAAACTCCCCCGAAAATCAAAATTGAGTTTTTGTAAGATTCAAATAAATTTCAAGACGGGCTACATTTTTCGATTATAAATGAAAATTATAAAAAATTGAAATATTTATAATTTTTTTTTTAGAGAATTCGTACATCACGAGATTATCCGATATAACTAACCAATCAAATCACGGAATTTTTGATTGACCCGGATCAGTCCGAACAAAAAATTGTATATTTCCAATGGCCCCATTTATTCAAATGTATAATACGTATACGCAAATTGAATTGTGTAAGCTAACACTAAGTACATTATTAATCATTACGTATCAATATATCGCATCATTATCATTATCAATATATAAAGAAAAAAAAACCATAAATTATATTTCGCTACAACCATGCCTAAGAATATCGATATTCAATTAACCGCAAAATTTTTGTGTAATGGTGTTAAACTTTCTGAGGATACACATAGCTTTAGTACATTGATCATGCCGAAATCAATATCTTATCGAATCGGCTGAATAATCATTCGGTTAATTTTTCATAAGGGAATAATGATTACAGCTGTAATTGTAATAAAAACTTTATCGTTATACACAGATCGTCGATTTACGTTCGCCACTTTACCCTCGTTAAATTAAACCGTAGCACGTTACATAATTTATACGTACGTACGTACGTACGTACACAAAGCACAATTTTTTTTTCATATTAAAGTTGCAAAATTAAATATACATGCGTACCGTATATATATATAGTTTTTTTTCTACATAGAAAAAAAAACATTAAGAAAAAATTTTTCATAGAGTTTTATTTGTTTAACTTCGCCACAATATTTTAAGTCTTCCCTGATTGGATGAAAAGGATAATAGAAAAAATAATACGTGTACGTACGTACGTATACGTGTACATTACACAAATTCCTGAATATATAAATGATTTTTTTTTTTTCTTCGCCCAACAATATCACAATAACGTTATATGTGTCCCGAAACATTCAATAACATATAAGTCGTTTCTCAACAAATGGATGTCTCTTGTCCAACCTCTCCTATTGACGACGACGAGCATTTTGAATTTGTCGACTATACAGCAGCTTCACAATGGGAACGTTTTATAACTACTGTTGAAGAAATATTAGTGGGCTGGGGAGTAACAGACGGCCAACTTGGAATATTTGACGAATCGAGCTTACCACCTTTTAATCATAAAACTTATGCTAAGACGGTTGGAGGTATTGATCCTTTTGTGAAACGAGAAATAATTATTCTTGAGGATAAGTCGTATACTTTATCTTATCATTATCATCCAATAAAACGCTGGAATGAATTGGATATAAATAATTCATCCTCTGCAAGCAGCTCTCCTTCACATTTTCTCCCTCCACCTACGACAACACTTTTTCCACCAAATCCTGATCCATTTTCACCTAGTTCTGAATTCCTTCCACACTTCCTTCCGAATAATTCACACGACTTATCATCAGTAAATTTAAATACAATTCATCGATGGACTGGTCTTACCCATATTTTGGTTTTGACTCCGACCGATATTTTTTCTTCTGGATCCGCCCCAAAATCTAGTACAATTGATCTTAGTACTACAAAACTTCTTCTTTCATCTTTTGCCATTGTATTTCATAATACAAAATGCAAACTCCCAGTTTTTGTTCCAACTGGTCAGATTACAAATTTATTATATGCCGGCTATATGTGTTTGTTTAACAAAGATGGTTCCAACAACGTTGACGATGCTAGTGAGGTAGAAATAAGATTCAATACTACCTACATTCGGGAGATTCCACCTTGCTATTCGCATCTAGCGGGTTTAGCTGATCTCTTTATTGAAAAAATGGATTTAAATCAATTGCCCTTTGGTGAGTCATTTTAAGAAAATTTATTAAATTCTTGATTTAATTGTGCTAATACGAAAATTAGACTTAATTGATAACACATACCTAGATCTGACAATCATATGATTTTGGTTAAACAGATCAAGTTGATGAACCTAAATTAGACAAGATGCCACATCTTGGAATTTCCGTTGCTGCTTTATTCACTTATGAATTACAAAATTGGGATGACCAAGATTGGAAAAATCTTAATTATGAAGATATTCAGCCTACTTCTCTTAATAATTCGAATGGCAAAGTTGCTTCATTTGAGGATGATTTTTTTGAAGAATTTGAAGGGCGAGATGACAGCATGTTTGGTAATGGTGATAAAAAGGACACATCTAATTATCCACGGACATCTACAAATGAATTTGTTTCTCCGGTCGTATCGATAACAAATTTACCCTTAGGACCACTTAATGATCCACTTGAGTCAATGTCTCTTACCGCGTTTTTTCCTTCTGCGCCATGTAATACATATTTAGACAACGATGTTTATTCTGAAATGGATGCCATGGGTGCTTCTATTTGGCTGTTGAAATGTAAATTTTATGAAGAAAATAATTTATATGGCTTGTTGTCTAGCCTTATAGATAATATAATTTCTTCTTGGATAATTGACAGCGGCAATAAACTTTCGGAAACTTCAAACAGTGGCAATCGTAACAGAGAACTAAGAAGTATACCTAATCGCGATTTGCCAGGTAGCTTCAATGATTATGATCTGTTTGATACAACTCGTTATGTTCGACAAACTACTGGTATAATTGTTGATATGGATGATGCAGATATCGATAATATATTGCGAGAACTATTTAATGTATCACGAAAGAAAAGATCAGCACCATATTATAATTCTGAAGGAATCAATACTTTAAGTGGTATCACTCTATTTTCTGCAGCAACGTTAGGCCTTCATTTTAATCACGCAAGGATTGTGCCATACAAATCTTTCATGTGGAATCTCCTTGAATATTTATTAGAAACAGTCTCCAGAACATCCAATTTCAGAAGCTATTCGCTTTTAGGATCATTGAAAATAGTCTGGAACGAAGTGCTTAAGCGTATTAGGTGGCATTGGGAAAGAAACGAACCTATACCCGATATTAACATATATAACTGGTCTGATAATTCAAATTCATCACTTTTTAATTGTGATAAAGATGCTTCAACTATCAAAAATAAAAATGAGTTATCATTAAATAAAAATGACAATACCGCTGTTGGAATTGATATGCGGTTCAACCTTGTTCATCAAAAACTGTGTATGATTAATTGTTGTATCGAACGTCTACGGAAATCTAAAACAAATACTTCAACATTATCTACAAGTTTTAATTCATCTAAAGAACAATTGCCCGAAAGTAACTCTTTTGAGTCTATAAAGCCAGATAAATCTTCTGACTTGGATCCAAAAATGACAAGCTCAGATGATTTTCTGGTTCGACTCTTTGATCGTATTACGGAGGATGATGATAATATAGATCCTTCGGCGTCATTGGTATTTGTGAGACCAGAGAATTCAAATGGTGCTACTCACGCTGATATAAGCACGACTACTGCCACCAATGGAGAAAAATATTCGAATGTAAGATTATATAGTGGTTTACCATTCCTTTCGTTCTAAATTTAATACTTAATATTTATTTGCAAACCTATATTTATTCTTAGCATGTTCATTCTCGCAGCATAGATTTTGTATCATTGCCTCCAGATTATGATGGTTCTTCGGAAGACGATTTCGTTGATCCGATAAATGAGATTCCAGCTGTTCTTCCTCTACGAATTCCTAAAAGTTCAAAACATCATAAATTTAGTTCACGACGGTCATCATCAATTTCCCAGGGTCAATCCTATTCATCCACGCCACCGTCTTTTTCTGATCAATCAGATCCAAACCAAATTTCGTCATTGACAGAATCTTACGTAAAACTTGATTACTCAGCCAGTATGGAGTCGAATAAAGGATTTGATAAGGAAAAACTTACAGTAAACGAGGATGAAGTTTATAGTGAGGTAAATGATGAAAATAAAAGGGAGGGTCATTTACATCCGTTCAATGATCTCACTTTGTTGGCAACTGGTGAACCTCTTTGGGTACCAGAAACTCAGGTACGCATAATTTTAGTTTCAAACAATACTCGATATAGCCTTTAGTAAATTTGGTTCTGCACCAATATTTATAGGAAGTTGGTTTCATGACCGAAGATATGCTACGTGAACAAGAAGAGATATTTGAAAAATTGGGCACGTCAGAAGATGCGACTAAAGTACGAGCTCAAATGCAATCTGCACATTTGCTTTCTGGTAAGTACTTTAAGCCGTTGAATATTTTGATGTTCATGCAAACTAATCTTTCATTATTTTTACATTCAGACATGCAGGCTTTCAAAGCAGCAAACCCACATGCTATCTTGGAAGATTTTATTCGATGGCATTCACCACGCGATTGGATCCCTGATGACAATAATCCAAACAAGGGAACTCTTAGCCAACGAATGTTGGAGAAAGGCAATTTATGGCAAGAACTGTGGAAGGTAAATAAGATATACATTGCAATTAACAATTTTTATAACATATTGTATGATTCATAAAGCATCATTATGCATAATATATAGACTGCCCAACGAATACCTGCAGTTCATCAAACTCCGTTGTTCAAATGTTCTCTGGAAGCAGAAAAGGTATAAAGCATTTACTAATTCAATTTGAAGATAATTTTTTATCATATAATTGATTGCAATTTATATTTAGGCACTTCATTATTTGGAACACTTATCTGTGAAAGATTTATTTAAAATGTTGGTCTTTATTTTATTATTACACAGTTTGCTTTGAGACTTTGTATAGCATCTCATATTTGTATATTATAAAATCAGGCTCTTGCCCACAATATTTCTTATCGCATATGATACATTAGTATCTCATCCTATCTCCAAAAGTATCAAGCAAGTGGCTTCCGGCTTGGAAACATTAGCGAAAGAACTGATTAAATTCCCATGGAATGATATAGGGTGAATAGATCTTTGTAAATTTCCGATTATCAGTTAAATAACAAACTAAATATTATATAAACTATAGTTCAGAAAATATCTCATACGATGGGATAATCCAGCTAATCCAACAAAATGAATTGTTAATGGGTAAAGCAATTTCACTTTTACGAAAGGTAGTCAACCTTTTTTCTTTTTTTTTTTTTGTGAAAATTTTACTATGTCTAAACTATAATAATTTTTAGTTACCTAAACAACATTCTCTTGTTGAAAAACTTTTGGATATACCGGAAAGTCAAGTTTCCGATGGGAAAGAACGTGAATGCGTATATGAATTGTTTTCTTCTGTTGGTATGTGAATAAACAAGATAGAAGTATTTTTTTGTATATTCATTATTAACGTAAACAACTTATATTATGGCTCTTGCCTGAAAATACAGCTCCACTTAACGATTCATTTCCACCGCCAACGACGCGAGAATTTGTCTTGCAGACAACATGTCTTAGGCCCACGCCAGTACCAGCAAGAATGTATGTGCTTTTAAATAATAACGAGATGAGAATTGTTGATATGGTGGGAAAAGATACTATATTCATGTAGAATATTCGCAGGTTTTTTTTTTTTTGATAGATACGTTGCATAAAATTGGAAAAAAGCATTTTTCCCTCAAAAGTAATTTATATTTTAATTATAGCTAGTATTATTACATTTATGTATAGTATATATTATATAAAAATATAGATTTTGGAAAATCATTCGATACAACAGGAATAACTATATTATTAAATAATATTATATTATATTAAAATTATATTAGATAAGATAAAAAAAAAAGCATGTTATTGGGATAAATATTTGTAATTTTATTATACTGAAAATTCCTCAAAAAATATATTAAATGACATATTATTAACATTTATTCGTATAAAAAAGAATATCATAGTATCATTATTGTAAATATGCTTCTATTATATATTTTCGTAACAAATCTAATCATGTTTTGAGGTTCGAAATAGATTCGTTGAGCAGCATCAAATACAAAAGCGAGATTAAATACATTAAAATGTAAGCGATAATAAATAATTGTTTACTAATTCAAATATGAAATGTTAATAATAGAATTATAAAACCATAATAGATGAATAAATGAACTGCAGTGGTATGATTGTAAATTCATTATGTTAATATAATTACATTTTTCTAATTTATAGTTATCATATCCAATAACCATTCCATTCTTTTATCATAGATATTACTAGAAAAAATTCTGCGAGTTCGGTCAACTATATATGTTGATTCGTATTTATTTTTACAGTAATAGTTTGTATACAGTATAAAATATAAGATTTAATAACAATTATAAATGATAATACATGCTAAACCACGGGAGATGTAAACAAATCAAGAAAAAATTTTTACATAATAAATAGCTAGAATTAAGGTAATACTCTATAGCGTTTATACTGATTAATTAACAAAAATTTGTATTAGAAATTAGTCTACAAAGAAAAAAAAGGTGTATGTATATAGAACGTAAATATTTTTCTGATTTGTTTATATTCTTCACTACGTATACATAACAACTTTGCTATTGAAAAAGAGTTTTTTTTCAAATAACAAGGATTAATCAAATCAAATAATTTATAATTTAAACCGAATTCAAATATTCATCAAAATAATTCCTATATATTGAGTCTATATCCTATTTAAAAAGTTTTATGATATTCTATATAAAGCCCCTATGATCAGTGTTGGCATTTGGACTAGATCCAATAAAAATTTCGTTTGGACATGGACATATGGACATATAAAATTTTATATGTCCAAATTTGTCCAAATAAAATTTTATATGTCCAAATTCGCCTAATTGCCAACACTGCCTATGATGTTCTTACACGCATAATATCTAAGTTTGAAATAATATCTTAACAAGGATCGCCGTGCTCTATAACATCAACAACACTACAAATATTATCTAATCCTTCCTTAGTAATCCTTGATGCAGCCTTAATATTCAAATATTTCAATGAACCTTTTTCAGCGTATCGAGCAAGGATATCTAGATGTTCATCTGTTATATCATAGCATTCTCGAATACCTATAAATTCTAATGGAGCAATACATAGGTCTAAAAATTCCTGCAATGCTGATGGATTAAAAGTCCAAATAGCACAAATATTTAATTTGAACAGGTTCGCAGGAATTAATGGTCCAAGTTGCGGTAAGAGTTCGTCGGCAATAACACGTTCTTTACCATGGACCGTTAAACTTTTTAGTTGAGAACAAGCTTGTAGAAAAGGAACTAATTGTTGTGGAACCTTTAAATGCCCCTCAAAGGAAGTTATATTAGGACAATGCTCAATGATAGTTTCAATAATTTCAGGATCATCTTCTGGATCGGTGACTTGTTGCCAATCTAATACTAATTCTTGTAAACTAATACAATTACTGCGAATAAATGAAGATACAGCAACAGGAGGTTTTGGTATAACTTTAAAGATAAATGTTTTCAAATTAGGGAAAGATACAGTTGTTATAGGCTCTAATGTTTTGTTAGTCACATTGTCACATTGAAATAATGATAAATACTTTAAATTAGTACAATTCACAAGTGACTCAAAAGTAACATCATCCCCAAACTCAATACCACGGAATTCCACATACGAAAGAGTTTTCTCCTGACTTCTTAAAGCAGAAACAATGTCAAATACTTTAGCAAACATAGTAAGCTTAAATTCTATTAAACCTTGTTGACTTTTGATAAGTTTTACCAACTCCGGAGGAGCGGCAGTTTTCCGATCATCCATAAAATAATCGACATTTAAACGTCGAATATTTCTACATGACTGAGCCATACTCTTAAAAATCTTTTTCTTATCGTAAGCACCACAACACATGAATTCCTGAAGATTTGATAAACAATCACGAGCGCCAGGAAAACATGGTATCGATACATAATCATCCTTATCAGTAAAAGATACCATGCCTTCTGTGCTAATAGATAAAGTAAGAATTGTCTTACAACGATTAATTATAAGCTTACAAAGTTCTCTGGCGACAACAAATCCGAGGGATGCATCCTTACCCTCATGCATTAGCCAAACTAAAGCTGAATCATATATGTTAACGTATTTTAGGTGTCTCATAAAAGCCACATAATCAAAGGTAGGCCTATTCATTACTAAATTCTCTATATTGATTCCTTCGTTTTTTAAAATATCCAATTCGGAATCATTAAGACATGAAAGAAGAGTTTGAATAATTGAGAAAGATGGTTCATCCAAAAATTGAAATGGATCATTCCATAAAATCGAAACAACACTTTCACACCATGTTCGATCCACTAAAAGACAAGAACGTAGAGACTTCTTATCTTTAGATAAAAGTCCAAAAACTAGACGAAGAATTTCAACTGGTATCAAAGACATTATATATAAATGGCTTGATAGATATCGTATATAATGAAAAAAAAAGAGTGAGCTGCAATGTAACAAATGAAATAAGCACAAGTATTTATACGTATAAATGCTACCGTTTCACACGATATATCACGTGAAAGATTCCTATCTAAACAGATAAATAATTTTGCAATAAAAGTGCATAAAACATTTATAAATGCACACTAATAACATTTACATACGTAATAATGCAAAAAAAAAAAGTATATATACATATATACATAAATATATAAGTACGTACCCTTTGGATAGATTTTAAACAATTCATTTGTTTATTAATTGTCGAGCATCACATATTATTCCCCGTCTAGCAACCATAATTTGCAAACTAATACTACAATATTCGGATCGTAAAATGTATCGGTATGGGAAAAAAAACCAAATAACATTTTACATATCAACTTTTTTCTAACCATTTTAGCAGGACATGACTATCATTTTTCAACTTCCTATATAGATGTCACTATACCGACTTAGCCAACCCTCCTCTGCACGATATCTAACTTTTTTCTATAGGTACTAGTTTACTAGTTTTATGACAGCGCATCTCTTTTCTGGATGATAAAGGCAGTTTGCAAAACTTTCTTCAATGGATGGTAGAGGTAACTTCAAGACTTTCT
>CAJVPZ010004303.1:0-10096 GCA_910592135.1 Racocetra fulgida | reverse complement strand
AGGTATATAAGTTGAAAAAACATCTCTGCGAAAAGTTACATGAGTTATGCAATCGATAATCGTGAAACTTTAATAATCGGTCTTAACCCAGTGGGCCGGAAATGATCGACGATCACGTGATCTCGACATTTTTGCGCCATGACTAGTCTAGTAAAATAAAATTACCATCGGCCAATAAGATTGCATATTACACTGGGTGCGCGGTGTACTATGCAAATCAAGTTTAACGTTGATAACTAATAATAGATGTTTGGGTAAAATTTACAAAGACCAGTATTACGTTTCTACAAAGCTATAAAGCCTTTTTTTTTTGTTTAAGAAAAAAAAATAATATATATTGTATATTAAATTTTTTTTTATATTTAAACAAAGGAACTAAAGAAATGGCACTATGGCTTTATTTGAAAGATGTTGTAACACGATGTTTTGTCTCAAGTCAAGTATTCTATTTATCTATAGGTTATTAAGCAAAAATTATTATTTCGTAGTCTATATTTATGTGAATTACTCTACTAACGCTATCTAATAATTACTACATTCCTTATTTGCTGCTCTAATTTATTACACTATTATTGCATTATTTGACTTTTACCTATTACCTCATATTTCGGTGGACAATCCCGATTCTCGTTCATCACGATTGTGCTCATTACACGAATTACGATCGTTGTGCATAATGAATGATCTATTTCTCTACAGATGTAATATTGACCTTTGTAAAATTTTATCATTAATAATTAATAATCTAAAATCATAACTGTTTTAGATTTATGAAGAAATACAGCAAGAACAAGAAAGTTAGATAAGACGAGAATTAATCTAGATCTAGGAAAAGCAAAAAAGGAAAACTAAGAAAAGTATATAGCAAAACTAGAGAAGAAAACACAGGTCAAAATAAAGTATATCGGGTTCATATCGGCATTTTTTAATCCCGATATGGGCCCGATATTAAACAGAAATTTGGCAGAAATCGGATACTAATAGGAGACCAATCAGGGTTATATTGGCATAAATACATATCAGTAATACCGATAGCTCTATAAAATGTCGATAGAGCTATCGGATATAATGTCAATAACTATATCGACATTTTTATAGAGCTATCGGTATTACCAATATGTATTTATGCCGATATAACCCTGATTGGTCTCCTATTAATATCCGATTTCTGCCAAATTTCTGTTTAATATCGGGCTCATATCGGGATTAAAAAATGCCGATATGAACCTGATATACTTTATTTCGACCTGTGAAATAAAGAAAGAACAAGAAAAGATAAACTCAAAAAAGCTAAGTCTACAAAAAGAAAGAAACTTTAGAAAAAAAAAATAGAGAATCTATGAAATATAATAGAAATCAAAATTTGAAAAGCAGCAAACTTAACTCTGCTAAGAAAAACAAAACTGTCTAAAATTAAAAGAAATACAGTAATATTAGCAAAATTAGCAAAACAGAGAAAAAATATATATAACTTAGACAAGTGGTATATAAAAATAAAGAAAAATAGAAGTTTAAAAAAAGACAAAAAAGTCACAAAAAAGGTATAAAATTTAATAGACAGAATTTACATTAGATGAAAACTGAAAAGACAAAAATGATAGAAAATTAGAAAGCTAAAAAGAAAAGCAAAAAGAAATCACATATGAAAAAACAAAACTTTGGTGGAGAATTTTATAAAAAGATTAGAAGAAAAAAAAATAAAAAAAAAAAGAAAAAATATAAGATTGTATTAAAACAAGTTATAAAATAATTCTTACAAATCAGAAAAAAAGTATTAAAATAGATTGAATACTTAAAAAAGAGAACAAAAAAAACTTTTAATAAAAGAAAATGAAATATTCAAGACCACTTTGAAAAATAATTCTAAGATAAAAATATAAACTTAGAAAGAATGAGTATAAAGTAAAAAGAAATATATACTAATTACTAAAAAGTTTTAAAAAAAGAATAGAAAGAAGCTCTAAAATAAACTAAAAATAATTCAGTATTAAAATTAGTATTTCAAAGTTTAGTTTAGTTTAATTTAGGTTTAGATTCAAGTTTAATTAAACCTAAACTGAACTTTAAATTTTGCAAATCTTTAAACCTAAACTTGAACTAAACTTTAAATTTATAAACCTAAACTAAACCTGAACTTGATTTAAAAGTTTAATATTAAACCTAAACTAAATTTTTTTTAAAAAATATTCAAGTTCAAGTTTAGTTTAGTTCAGTTTATAGAAACACTAATCAGGATTCATAGATATTATATACTTTTTGTTTAAATAAACAAAAAAAAAACTAAAAAGAAATTTAAAAGTTTGGTAAGCAAATGCCTAGCAGAAGGATATATATTAAAGAAATAGAAAGATCTTCTTTAATATAAATAGATATATATACTGTAAATTATTATAAGATTATAATATAGGTAGATTTATATAAATTATTACAAGATTATAATATATAAATCTAATTAATTTAAACTAATTTAAATTCTAACCTTAATTCTAACTCTAATAATTTATAAAATTATTTAAATTAGTTTAAAATATTAAGTTATATATTATAATTGTATAATAATTATATATACCGAAGGTGTGGCAACTTAGTATAGTTGGTAAGTTGTTGCACCTCCAAGTGGCAGAAAAAGAGTTTGAATTCTATCATCGACGAAATTCGAATTAGCAGAAATACGTTACAGTAAAACTGTATAACATATCAATTGGGTCAGCACCTGTAACCTTGGTCTCACCAACTCATATTAGGAGGTTGTAGAACATAATGTAATATATGAGTTATACAAAACCCAGATGAAGCAGCCAAATAAATCTAAGAGATTGGGGGATACAGAAGCCTGCTTAGAAAGTCCTGAGTAGAGAGGTAGTACAGATTTTTGACAATGCTATATAAAAGATTATTATCTGGAGAACCAGACACCGAAGATAAACTGAACGAGAACTGAGTATTTGGCAAATACTACACCAACCAGGCCACCAGATTAGCCAGAGGAAAAAGAATTCTTTCAGAATATCAGGAAACACCTACTGGTCCCTTCTGAACTATCTGGATTGGAAGTTTAGGATGCTGATGGTTGACATCGATAGAGATGGTAAAGTTCAGTCTGGTCCAGCTTGGTCCAATAATTTACAGATCCTAATATATAGACTTATAGACCAAGTCTTTTATAACTAGTCCTAAAACTTTTATTAACTTAAGTTCGATTCAGAACTTGGTCCAGAACCTAGTCCTAGATCTAGGTTTATCTTATATTCACACTCAAATTTTATTTATATATTATATATAGTATAACTTAATATATTAAACAACTGAGGTAAATCACCACCTAAAAAAATTTCAGGTTAGGATTTACATCATTCACATATTCAAAAAATTTACTTTTTATAGAATTTTATTTAAAAAAATAGCTATTTGTACATGGGGTGTTTAAATACAGGTATTAATTAATTAATTTACAAATTCATATAAGTTAAAAATTAAATCTGATTTAATGTTATGGTAGGGTTGGCTTTAGGGTCAGAAAAGATTATAATTTATGCTAAAATTATGCAAAGAATCTTTTTGCTAGAACCTAAAAGTGTGTTTCATAATCAAAATTTTAAGAAATCAACATACCTGTGTTCAAACACCCCATATACAAATAGTAATTCCCTTTATTTAATAAGCATTGTATGATTATTGATATATTGTAATTATTAAATCGTATAATCTGAATTTTTTTTTAAACCCGGCTTTATTATCATTATTGTTAAAATTTATAAAATCCCAAATCCCAATTCAACACTTTTTTAGATTGTTCAAATAAAAAATAAAGAAAAAAATAAAATAAAGAGTATGGTTTGAAATACATAGTAGCAGCTTAGCTTTATACCATATACATATAAAATGCTCAGAGCATTTCTACTAAAGAAAGAAAAAAAAATGAATGAATGAATAAAAGAAAAAAAAAAAAAAAAAGAACAAACATAAAAAAGAACAAACGAAAGAAAGAAAAAAAAAAAATTTTTCAAAAAAAAAAAAAAAAATTCAAATACTTAAAGGCTGCTAGCACCAATTCAAATTACCAAAGCAAAAATTTTAGATCAAAGTTGATTTGTTTAGAGATTACAAGCAAAATGGCGATATCATTTTTAATTTAATTTAATATTTGCTTACCTTATGCTTTATATTCTTCAATCCTATTGTCAATCTAACTTTTAGCATATAAAGATGCTTTTGATGTTTCTGGGTGAAGACGGTTTCGAGTTTTTGATATTGTATTTGTTGCTACTGAGAAAGCCTGTTCACAGGCTATGCTAGTCGCCTGGATTGACAAATAGTCTTTTGCTATTAATGCTAATATAGAAAACTCCTTATGCGCTTTTCATTATAACAAAGATGTAATATTTTTATTATATGGCAAAGCTAAGTATTAAACTAATTCAACAGTTTGGTATTGGCTAATTCTAGAAGTTTGTTCAGAATGATGCTGCATAATTCTATTAAAATAATCTCGTGTTGTACTAATTTCATCAAATATGCTTAATTTAAAAATTAGGTTAAGTGACTCAAGACAATATATATCAAATATCTCACTAATTTCATTAATTGCATCAGTAGTTGGTTGTCCTCTTTCAAACAGTGATAATTTTGTTCTTGGATCAAGAATTGTTGCTGTAGTTATTGCATTATCAATTATATCTTTATATTCATCAATTTTTTGATTAATTGATGCTGCTAACAATTGACCAAAAGTATTATCATCAATACATTTTTGAAAATATTCTTGGATTCTAGTGAACAGAAAACGGACATCAGTGATTATTGGATATGAAGATGCAGATAGCATTACCATGACTTTTTCTAATAGCTTTATTAATTCAAGTAACTCCTAATTAGACAATTTAATTTAACACTTAGTAAGGCTAAGAAAGGTGTGAAAGAAACTGGGAAACAAACAACGAAGTTTATTTTTTAGTTTTTATAATTAAAACAATATGGGTAGCCTTTTCTTTTTTAAAAAAATAACAACTATTAATATAAGTACTAATTTATACCTTAATTTTATCCCATGTTTCTGATGAAGGCATTAAAAATTGAATATCATCATGACTAATCACAAGCATCCGTAATGCTACTTGTATACGAAGCATTTTCTGTAACATATAGTATGTGCTGTTCTATCTCGTTTCAATATCCAACTCAGGTTTTAAGTAATCTAATTTTTGTACAGTGCATAATTCTCTTAATTCATCGTATAACCTTGTTGATACCTTTATTTTTGACATTAATACACGAACATTAATAATTTCTGAGTCAATAATTTCTAATCCATGACGTGCTACTAAATTTAGAATATGTGTAGTACATCTATAATAGTGAAAGGTTTAGTTATTTAACTCTTTTTGTAAATCACTTGCTAAAATTCGACCACAAACTATCATAGCAGACTCATTATCAGTTGTAAGTGCCAATATTTTATTAGTAAGTTTAAACTCTGCCAAAGTATTATTTATAGCTGCTGCAATATTTTCTCCTATATGACGTATTGTAAAAGGAATAATATCTAATAAAAATCTGCAAAAACTTTACTGATGGTCTATATAGTGAATTGTAATCCCAAGAAAAGCTTCGTGATTGATGGTTGAAGTTCACATATCTACAGTTAAGAAAACTTTACTTGCAATATGATGTAATTTATTAATTATCACATTTCTTTGAGTATTAAAATATTTAAGAACTATATCTTTAATTTGATGTCGATAAGGAATTTGGTAATATAAATCAAATACTTTTAACATTTTAACAAACATTCTATTTTCCATGATACAAAATGATTGCTGATCTGATATTATCTATTTAATTAGAACATTATCATATTCTTCTTTTTGTTGTTTAAGCCAGGGATCAATGCTTATAAATAATAACTAGATTTGATATTTTTTTAATTTTGGAACTATAATATTATGTTAACATTTTAAATGTCTTTCTAAACTTGAATTTCCAGTTTTTCTGAAAATTTGATATTACATTTCTTACAAATTAGAGAATTCAGATCTTTAGGGTCATATTTAAAATATTGCTATAAAGGTGAGGGTCAGTTTGAAGATTTATTTGAAGTAGTTAGAACAGAAGAATTTATTTCTAATATTTGAGTTAGTTTGCTTAACTCATCATCAGAATAATTATTAGATTCAGTATCTTCAATATCTATATCCATAGTAATGCTATTAGATTCACAAAATTGCAGAGACTCATCAATTTATATTTTATTTTTATAATGCGATGGTTATTATAATTTTTATTATTTGATTCAAAAATTTTTAAGACAATAGATCTATGATTATCAGATATAATATTGTTTCATTATTATTTTTTTTTTTTATATACAATATTATTAATAAACTAACTAATTTACATTCTTTTTTTATTCTCTAGACTTGAGCAAATCATCCTATACAGGTTTATGTCATCATTATACATATTTTTTCATTCTATAATACAATTATCCAAATAGAATTGGTATTAGCTATTATGAAAGGAACCACCACTTATTACAAAATATAGCCTCCCTTAGAGTTTATTATTTGGTAATTACAAGTTCTAAAGTAATCAATGATATAAATTAAGGAAACTTTTTATTTGCCCAGCAAACAAAGGATTTCCTTAATTATATTATTGATTACTTTAAAACTTGTAATTGTTAAATGACAAACTTTGGGAGGAGGCTATATTTATATAATAAGGAACAGTTCTCTTAAGATATGTGAATATAGTTACTAGCCATTGTTACCAAAATAGAACTAAAAAGAATAAAACAATTGCTATTAGAATTAGATGAATAAGAAATTTCAGGTGTAATACAATTCTCGAAAACTATTCTCTTGAAAAATATAATACTGAGAAATTTAGCAGACAATAGTTATAGTATAATGCTATATAATTTAGTCGATATTATGTTTTTCAGGAAAATAACTTTCAGAAAATTGTATCATTAGGGCGCTGTCCTTATTATGTAAATATAGCCTTCCCCAAAGTTTGTTATCTAACAATTACAAGTTCTAAAGTAATCAATGATATAAATTAAGGAAATTTTTTATTCGCCCAGCAAACAAAGGATTTCTTTAATTATATCATTGATTACTTTAGAACTTGTAATTGTTAAATGACAAACTCTGAGGAAAGGCTATATTTACAAGATACGCAAATATAGTTACTAGCCATTGTTACTAGAATAGAACTAAAAAGAATGAAACAATTGCTATTAGAATTGGATGAATAGAAAATTTCAGGTGTAATACAATTCTCAAAAGCCATTCTCTTGAAAGATATAATACTAAGAATTTTAGCAGACAATAGTTATAATACTGTCTAATTTAGTCAATATTATATCTTTTTAGAAAAATAACTTTCAGGAAATTGTATTATTAAAGTGCTGTCCTTATTAGGGCTCTGACATTTATTATCTAATATTCATTTATTATAGAGCTCTATCCCTCACCCCCAGATAATATTTTTATTAACTAATTAAATTTTAGTATTATATTGAGGTAAGGTTTGGCTTTACCCCCAATCCGCTAAAATATTATCTAATAAATGTCAGCACTCTTACGTAAATATAGCCTCCCCCAGAGTTTGTTATCTGACAATTACAAGTTCTAAAGTAATCAACAATATAAATTAAGAAACTTCTTTGTTCACTAAGTGAATAAAAAATTTTCTTAATTTATATCATTGATTACTTTAAAACTTGTAATTATCAGATAACAAACTCTGGAGAAGGCTATATTTACGAATAAGCAACAGTTCTTTTATCTAAATTTTATTAGAATCTTTTTTTTAAAAATGGAAAAGATATATTCTTTGTTACCAAATCACATTTAATGGCAAATTAGACTTTATTTTATCATCTTGTTTAATATCAGAAAATCTAAAATCATTAATGTTGAGATCTTTAATACAAGAAATATTCAAACCTCAATAAAGCCAAAATTGTCATTTAATAATGGCTATTTATACATATATTTTAAAGTTATTTTTTTCAAATATACTATTAATTGATTTGGTTAAACTCTAATGATTTATATACTGCTTATTTCTTGATGTATTATTCTATTTTACATACCAGAAAGTTTTCAAAAATGGAATTACATACCAATAAAGCACATGCATCTGTATGCTTTATTCTTTATATATATTCTTTTCATTTAAAATATAATATCTGAGTGCATAATCTTATTTAAAATTTATATACAAATTATCATGAATTGTATGCTTTTGTAAGGATGTTAAATGCTCTTGAGTTGTTTCAAATCGACTTCAAGATAGTATTATAAGCTGATTAGAAGCTAGTCATATTGTATTTTTTGTAATTTTTATTGAGCAATTAGCACATTGTTTTATACAGGTCAGCAATTACTATGTACAAACTTACTGTTAAGAATAAATTATCTTTAACCAATCAAGTAAAAATAGCTCCTTAATAACTTAGTCAACTACGACTATTAGTCAATCGGCAATACTACTTCAAGAAATTTACTGTGTATATGCATATGTGTATATATACATACTATGTATTATATTAAAACAGATGCATCTAACTTATTTAATTGAGTAATGAATTATTTATATATAGAATAAATTTATTTGAATTTTTTATATTAGGACTTTTTAAGAACTTAATGGATTTAGGTCCCAAAATTAAGACCTGGTTTTTGAAAATTGAGTCCAAAGACCAGGTTCTAAAGTCCAGGACCTAAGGATTTTACTAACTCTAGTCATGGCCATGCCATCATGGCATGCCAATGGTGGCATACCATATGGTATGCTCAAAACAACAATAGTCTATAGGCATACCACTTATATAATACATCTCACTCTAACTAAACAGATATTTGGATATTCTGAAATATTCTGAGTAGAAAATTAGACAACATAAAATTACAAGAGAAAATTGAAGCAAAGGTCTGAAATATTCTAGAAGATAGACCAATTATATTATGCTATGCTAATAGCATACCTATAGTATAGCATAGCATAAATTTTGCCTAATGGCATGCCAAATTTTTTTGCTATGCCACACATCTTAACTAATACTAATCTTTTTTCTTTTTATAGATTTGCTTTGCTAGAATATTAGATATAGTCTAATCTTCCTAAATGCAATGTGTACAGATTAGTTAAAACTATACATTTAGAGAGGTTTGCATTTAGAGAAAGCCAGTCAAATTGCAGTTTTTAATATTTGATCTACAAGTTTGTGCAATATAATTTAATACTAAATTCTGATTGGCTATGTGTATTTAGGAAGGTTAGTATAATATAAAAATCTTTTGAGTAAACTTGCATTTACAGAATATAGAATGTGTATTTAGCACTAATAATTTTATATAGCCAAAACAAAAATATATATCTAAAGAGATATTGCATTTACAGAAGTTGCATTTAGGAAGGTTTGACTATAGTAGAAATTGAATTAGGATCTTGCAAGATGAGTAATTTTCTTCATTATTTGTTTTTTTTTTTAAATTAATATAATTTTTTTTATAAGTATATTAGATTAGAATCAAGATTTTATAAAATAAGTGATCTTTTTCATATGCTTTTTTTTCTTAATATTAACTTGTCTTTTTTTGTAGGTTTATTAAATGATATCACTGTTGTGATTGTCATTATATATTGATGCTGTTATTTGTGAAGATTTTGGACTTTTGCTATGTTTGGACTTTTATTATTTTGGTGCTATCGTTTACAGAGATTTCAGGCCTTTATTGTTCTAATACTGTTATTTGTAAAGATTTGGTCTTTTGTTGTTGTTTATAGAAATTTCAGATTCTTATCATTTTAGCATTATTGGTTTCAGTTTTTATTACTTTGGATATTATCATTATTAAGGTTTTTTCAGAGTATAGAATCAGTATTAAAAATGGTAGGTGATTTAGTTTCTTCTTTTTTTCCTTATTACGTTCTAATCACTTCTTTTCTCTTTGGGTTCATATAAGTTTCACTGAAATGAAATATATATATGTTATTGTTATAGAATAAGTTGTAGTATTAGTTTTATTATTAAGTTTATTATTAGTTATTATTAGTTATATTATTAGTATTATTATATTATTAT
>CAJVPZ010004302.1:0-10097 GCA_910592135.1 Racocetra fulgida | reverse complement strand
AAAATATACGCAGCATAGCGAATCTAGGTTTATTTCATTATTTTACCTAATTCCTATTGTCATTTGCTAATAAAATAATCACAATGATTTGATAAATTTGGCGGACTCTTGAGTTTAACACTATTAAACGAAAATAGGACATATCCATTATCCAAAATGAGTAGGAATTCCAATTCTTCAACTCAAACTACATAATTATATCATCATTTAGAATAAGACAATGTTACCGCTTCTCATTGCTGTCAGTTGCTCCAGGCTATCATATTTAAATTAATTACTTGAAAAAGCTATTTGATTAAATATTAAAGAATTTGGCACAGTACCGAAAGTAAGATTTTAAAAAAGAACTGGATAAATGTCTTTAACTACTCTTATGACTGTAGAAATAAATTATAAATTATTGGAATTGAAATTGAAATTGCTAAGGGGCATGTCAGATATTAGCTATCAATTTATTATAAAGTTTACTTCCCTAATGAGAAATTTAGTCCATTCAAATTGGTTATGCGAACACCCAAATGCACACACTCTAAGTGCACATTTTACTCCATAAGTGCAGTTAATTGAACAAATATTATTATATGAAGCTATCATATTATATCAGAAATGCCGCAAATAAAGTTTCTAGGCGCACAAGGAAACAAACTGTTCCCGTACTTCATTAAGAGGACGTCTGTTTACATTTTTATTGACTGAAGGTTTTTTTTCCGATGCCATTTTTTATTCAAAAGATAAAAAAAATTTAAAGCAATTATTACAAAACTTTTATTTTAGAATATTCAAATTTTATTTATTATTATCTTTTTTTAAGAATTTCGGCTATTATACAATATTTCGTTAAAAATTTAATTCTCATAAAGGCTTCAATTAGATTCGATTTCGACTATAGATTTAATTTCGGAAATGCTCATCCTGGGCCGAAAATTGATAAAATCGAAAATCCAGGAGTTTCGACCACATGTATATACACTGTTATATATTATGTTGTGCCCTTTAGTATATATTTTCTTAGATTTGCAGAATAAGATTTCCTCGACTACCAGCTAATATTTTGTGTAGCTGTGATATATCTTCAGAACCTTACTCATAATGCAACTTTATAAAAAATAATTTACGCGTTGAACATTAATGCTTGTAAATAATACTTGCTTACATTTCACATAATCAGAACTTTTTTCAGTAATAAAAAGAAATTCTTTGCGAAATTTAATTGCTATATAATTTTTCAAATTTAAAGACGATATTTACACAAATTACTATTTTTACTAGCAGGATGTAATTCAAATGAGATAAAATTGTGATTTAGCGTGTCTCGCATGAAAATCAGATTAACATTAGACGTTAATTATTCCAAAAATTAGTTTTTAATGAATATCTGCCTGACTTTAATTGACATTAGAAATTCCTTTTATATTTGCATTCTATAAAATAAAAGAATTTAAAGTCCATACGTACAAATATATGATGTACGTACATAAATTCGAAAAGTATATTTAATTATATAAAGGCAAATTACTGAAACCAGTTTTCCAATAATTAAGAAATAAATACCCAAACAAAATTCATATACACAAGGAAAAATGAACCCAAAATTTCTTTTTGCATTTGTTTTATTGGTTACGCTTTCTGTTGCCCATGCTATTCGATTAGAGAAAAGAGGCACAAAGTTTACTGGATGTGCCGATGAAAAAGTGTCTAAACAAGTGTCTACTCTCGAAATTACACTTTCACCTGATCCTTTCAAACCTAAACAAAATGTTAAATTTACTGTGTCCGGAAAAACAAAAATTGATATTAAGGATGAGGATGGATTCGTTTTTATTAACTTTTTTAATAAAAAGAATGAAGAAAGAGGTTTCAATTTCATTCCTATTCCTCAAACTAAGGCTGGCGATTCATTTAAAGTAAGCGAAGAAGTTCAAGTTCCAGCGTCAAAAGAAGACATGGCCACTTTAACTGTTAAAGTTTTTAATTATCATAGTGATGTTGATAAAACACTTTTAGCCTGTGCAAAAGCAAAATATTAATTTCTATTGCCAATTAACCTATTATATTCATATATTTCTTCTTCACGTCATTAAATTATAAATTTAATATAGTATGCATTTTCATTTGTTTTTCTGCAATTGTTGTCTCTTACAACAGTGCCTCAAATATTTTATTGAGTTTGTGCATAATTTGTAACTTTAATTACAGTGTCAGAAATGGTCAACATTAATAATAATATTAATATATAGTTATTAGGCGAAACGTTAATGTTTCGTATTGGAGAAAGTTGAAACTTTCTCCAAAAGATTTTTGAAAAACAGAAAGGTGAATCTGAAGAACTAATAAAAGGTGATAAACGAAAGTGAAGATAAAAAGTGGTAAAACTTACAATCTAAAATAAAAGTTAATATTTACTATATGAAGTCGCTTCTCTCTATACTGAACTTGGGTTGTTCTTGTGATTTTATTCGTTACCATTATCGAATGAACCTGAAAGCTCAATATAATAAACAATATTTGCTCACATGATTAAGATGGAATTTCTATTTAACTGAGTCATTATATTTCAAAATATCGGTGGCTATTAAATTACTTCGATCAAATCTTTGAAAACCTAGTTATTATTAGGGATCGTCACGACTCGGCTAGTTCGCAAGTTTCGTGACTTGACTCGGTTCATGATTCGACTTGTTCACACTTTTGAATGACCCAAGGTTTGATTTTATTAAGAGCCCCTATTAATTCCATCGACTCAACTCGCTTACTCAAAGCTTGACTTGTGTCAACTCAAGTTACCTTTAATAAACTCTCGTCTGTATATAAAGGATCCTTCGTGGCATAATAAATCATCTACGTAGCCACGATTAAATCGCATTTCTGCTCAGCATTATAATTTACTATTAATTTAAATAAGAAAAAACAACGAAAGCGATGCATAAATATAAACAGCCCAGGGATTTTCCGCGTTCAGAGATCAATTTGGCCAATTAAAAATCAGGATCTGGTGTAACGTAAAAATATCAAACCATTTCACTATGCATTTATCTGTTATCTCAAAACTTTTACTATTAAACTGCCTTTTGGTTCTAACAAAAAGAATTCCTCGTGCAATTTTACCGACCTCTAATATAAATGAGTTTTTTGTTCGAAGACAATTGATCTCGGAAAATCAAATGACCGGAAATGTGTCCATTCATAAAAATAAACCAGAGAACGGATTTTTTAAAATAGAACTTATCATATTTTCGCGAAATAATGCGATTTCGAATTTTGGCCGAAATTAAGCTTAATATGGGCCATTGTTCAAAATAACGCGCATGCGCGTTATTTCAATCAATTGACTTCAAAAATATGTAACTAATAAATTGTCTATTTGTCTAAAGCTGCTACCCAACTTCACCGCTTTGAGTTTAAAGTCGGAGGTCATGTTACGGTCCGTCCTGGTTTGATCTTGGTTCAAAAGACTAGAAAGTAATTCGACTGATTTGAGGAATTTGACCATTATTTAAATTCCTTATCTATCTACTCTTTAATAAATTAAAGGTTTTAAGTATAATTTCCGATTATTACATATCGGACTTTATATAAATATGGACTAATAAGGATCAATTTTTAAAAATGATCGGGGTTTTGAATAAAGGATAGATTTCACAAATTCGCGAATTGGCAAACCATAGACCAGACCAAGGTTCATAAACTAGTCTGTTTCGGCTACCGTAAATCGCCATATACAAGACCTCCCCTTGATAGTAGGGTAGGAGGCATAGGGTCTCTGGTCATGCACATGAATCTTGCCTAGAGGAGCATGACTTTGGGCCAGAGGGCATGCACATATCATGTGATCATAGGAAGGATTTCACGAGTATGATTGGCTGATATAAATCTAATATTTCGCTTTATTCCACAAGAACGCTAACAATATAAATACTACAAACTTAATTTAAGATAATTAGAACGTTTAATACAAGTTAAAGATCTTTATTATAGTACATTTAGCTTAATTTATTATTGATAATAACAACTAATATATTCTGTATGGATTTAATATTATATGTTGCTCCAAATCATTTCACATCAAATGTGCCAAATTTGGGTTTATATAAATACTTTTTAGCCAATCAAAATGTGTTGTATACTAATTCTGATTGGATAAAAAAATTGAAATTTTTCTTAAATTTTTTTAGATTAGGTCATACAAAATTATTTTTTTTGTTTTTTATAACATTAAATTTTAAAAATAACCTGGCTGGCTGGCCAGCTTTTTTTTTAAATTATATATATATAATTTTATTAAATTTTTTAAATTTTTTTTTTTGAAACCCCACCTAGCTATTAAAACATAAAAAAATTTTTCAAAAGTTTTTAAAATTTGACCTGCTGGTTATGAAAAACAATTAATTAATTTGTATAGCTTTAAATTCCAAAAATTTAAAAACATAGTAGCTTCAAACACTTATAACTTTAAATTTTAAGCCTTTTTAAAAATTTTAACTAATAATTTAGATAGAACTAATAAAAACAGTAGTTATATTTTTAAAAAAGGTCTATATAATTTAGCACATCTGCATTGTAAAGCATCCACCTAAATGATCAATCAAATTGTAAGATCAGGTATAATATAAAATCAAAAAAATAGCAATATTTTAAAAAAATTACTTGTAACTTATAAGTTGATTTATGAAACTATCTTCTGTGTTCTAACAAAAAAATTTCTTGCAAAATTTTGGATATATCTTACAATTCAACCTAATCCTACATTTAGTGTTTCTATGAACTAAACTAAACTAAACTTTTAATCAAGTTCACTATTTTTAAAAAGTTTTGTTCAAGTTCAATATTGAACTTTTAAATTAAGTTCAGGTTCAGTTCAAGTTTAGTTTATAAGTTTATAAACATGTTTAAGTTTAATGAATTATATATATATATTATATATTGTTAAAAATAATCTACCTCTAATAATAATCTATTTTCTTTTTTGAGAAATTATAGGTATTTCTTATAGGAAATATATCTTCTAATAGTAATACTAATGTCAGTTTAGAGGTTAGTTTATCTTTTTAATCTGATCTCTATTCTTACCAATTTGAATTTAGATCTAAATCAGATTTAGATATTATTTTTTTTTTGCTTCACTTATATTTCTTTTTTTTTCTTTACTGATATTTTTTTTAAATCACTAGTATTTTTTTTTGCTTGTTATAAAATCAGATGAAGACAGAATCCAATAAAATAAATAGCTTTTTTTTCTTTTTTAACTAATATTAATTTTATTTATTGTAGGCTTGTCTTACTAAAATCTAGATAGTAATTAGGATATTTTTAACATAAGTAGTTTTTTTTAACTAATACCAATTTTCTTTTGTAGGTTTGTTTTGCTAAAAATCAGATAGTAGAAGTTAAAACTAGGTGCTTTTCTTTGTTTTTTTGTAAGATAAGTTGGTATTTACTTTTTTTTCTTTAGTTTTTTATTTTTTTTGTTTAAACTAATATTAACCTCCTTTTTGTAAGTTTACTTTACTAGAACATTAGATTATAAAAATTAAAGCCAAGATCTTGTGAGATAAGTAGTTTGTTTTTTTTAAAACTAATAACTTTTTTTGTAGATATGTTTTTAGATGATAGAAAATAGAACTAAGATTTATAAGATAAATTGTCTTTTTATTTGCTTTTTTCTTAGCTTAAACTAATATTAACTTGTCTTTCTTTTGTAAGTTTATTAAGTAGTGCTACCATTGTGATTATTGTTATTTATTAGCATCATTATTTGTAGAGATTTGGGGCTTTATATATTTTTTTAGCTTTTATTAATTTTAAGCTTTTGCTATTTTAAGCTTTTATCATTATCTAGCTTTTATTATTTTAATGCTATTATTTGCAAAGATTTTAGACCTTTGTTATCTTGGTGCTATCATTTGTAAAGATTCAGTCTTTTGTTGTTATTTGTGAAGATTTTAGATTATTATTTTAACATTATTAATTTCAGTTTTTGTCAATTTTAGTTGAAAATAATAGATAATTAGTTTTTTCTTTCTTTTTTCTTATTCATATTTTTAACTACTTCTTTTCTTTTTGGGTTTGTATATGCTTTTAGATCTTTATCACTTTGGATATTGTCATTATTAAGATTTCACCAAGGTATGAAATTAGTATTAAGAATAGTAAGTAATTTGGTTTTTTCCTTATTTATATTTTTAACTACTTTTTTCTTTTTGAGTTTATATATATTTTACTGAAATAATATATATATATAGAATTTAACTAATTTTAACCACTAGTTAAAATTATAAATTTTAACTACTCTTTATTTTTATAGAATTTTTATATAAATAAATTATTATTTAAAGATTAGAATTAGAGCATAAGCTATATTAAATCAGAATATAGATTATTTATATGCAAAAATAGGTGCTAAAAACTTTTATTTAACAGCTTAAAGCTAGTTTTTATAATACAATTTTATAGTATTGATAATTTTTTAAATTTTTTTAAAAAATTTCTTTATTTTGTTATACAAAATTCTGCAATCTAATTGGTAAATCATAGGGTGGTTAATATCACTAGAAGGGTAAGTTAGCAATACTTATATATATATTATTGTTTATAAAGTAATAATTAAAACATCATATTCAGATTAGATAATTGAATAATGATAAAATAGCAAACTAGCTACTTTATATCTAGTTTGCTATTCTATTATTATTTGATCATCTAATTCAAGTATAATTTTTTTTTATATTAGATTGTAAAATTATATCAAATAATTTAGATAATAACAGTTAATTAATATATAATAGATAAGAGTATGGCAATTTAGAGTAGTAGTTAAGTTGTCACCTCCAAGCGGCAGGTCTAGAGTTTGAATCCCACTCGAGATATTTTTAGAAAAATAGACCTGTATATCAGTAACAATTATTCAATGATCAGTTGGATATATCACCTATAATCTTGATATTATCATCTCAAAATAAAAGCTCTAAAGTGATTCAAATCCAAGGAACTGAATAATTAAAACCCATTTGGCAAGACCCAAGTAAGAAGGTAATGAAGATCTTCAACAATATTGTGAAAAAGTCAGAAACCAGTGACTGAAAAACCGGACGAAAACCTAAGGTAAGAAGTGTCTACCAACCTGGCCACCAAAGTCACACCAGAGGAAAAGGTCCTATACTATAGAATTAGGAACCAAGGGAAGTAAAACCGGAAGGTACTTAAAGCCTAGATACAACAACTTATTCAGACTAACTGGTTTGGTAGTTGGGGAGAGATCGGTATAAGAACTAGCTTAATATAAATATCAGGTTTAGAATGAACTTTGCAAAAGCATTAAATATTAAAATTATGCAATTTAATGTTAGTTCTGATTGCTAGTGGTGGTTTTGGCTACTGCAGAAGGTATTTGTAGCCTAATCTGAAAATATGTGAGATATAGAAAGATTAGGGAGGTATATACTACACCTTCCCTAAAGCAACCTAGTAGTATGAAAACCTTATTGGATTATATAGAATTAGAGCATAAGTAGTATAGCAGATATTGATCTGAGTGGTTTTCAATAAGAAGCAGCATGAGGATATATGCTGGTGTGATTGTAATAAATAGTACAAAATAGAAGATATTAGAGGGTTTAAATGAGTAATCCTCTAGTTAGATTACAGATATGGCATATAGTATAGAACCTTTGGATAGACTATTTAAATAAGCAACCAAAAGTTGCACATGTGGCTACATATATTTTCATTAACCAAGAATGTACTATCTAAAATACTTAATAAAAATCTACCTTCACATGACATTGCGAAGGTTAAATAAAAAAAATATATATATTATAAATAAATTTTTTAATATAGAATCATATAATTAATACATCTAAATTTTTATAAATAAAATTTAGGCCAATTTTGCCTTTTAAACTTATTTAATAATAAAGAAGTTGTCAGTTTAATTTCTTGGTCTCATTTTGCAAATTCTCTAGCATTTAAAAGCTCTTTTATAAAATTTTAAAGATAGTTAAAAATAAAATTCACAAAAATTTTGATCATAAAGTTGATCTATTTTTTTATAATTTTTACTACTTACTTATAAGTGATATATATTGTTTATTCAAAATAGGTAATAATAAATATTTAAAAAATTTGTATAATTAAATATTTTTTTATTTTTTATTTTGAATAAACAACATACATCACTTATAAATAGGTAGTAAAAATTGTAAAAAAAATATAGACCAACTTTATAATCAAAAGCTTTGAGAGTTTTATTTTTAAGTATATAGGCAAATTTTTGGATTTAACAATAACTTTTAATCTATTGGTCTATTTAAATAGTTTTATTACCAAAATGATCTTCTCAATGAGGTGATTCTAGCAAGCCTAAAATCATCAAAATCCAATCACAGGTTCTTAAAATCACTATAGAACAAATAAAATTTTATCTAATAAAATTAATTATTCAACCAATAAAATTGCTCAAAACCAATATTTATATAACCCATTTCATTGGTTTTTTAATAAAAAACCAATAAAATAGGTTATACAAACATTGGTTGAATAATTAATTTTATTAGATAAAATTTTATTTGTTCTATAGTGATTTTAAGAACTTGTAATTAGATTTTGATGATTTTAGACTTGTTAAAATCACCTTATTGAGAAGATCATTTTGGTAATAAAACTATTTAAATTAGACTAATAGATTAAAAGTTATTATTAAATTCAAAATTTTGCCCATATGTCATTTTTGAAATTTTATAAAAAAAGCTTTTAAATACTAAAATAAAATCAAAAAATTAACTAATAACTTTTTATTATTAAATAAATCTAAAAAATAAAATTGGTTCAAATTTTATTTATAAAATTTAGATGTATCAATTATTTGACCCTATATTAAAAAATTTATCTCTATAATCTGTATAGCATGTTGATCAACTAATAAATTTAATAAAATTACAAAATAAATAAATATATATATACAGTCAAACCTCTCTATAATCACCTCCTCTATAGTCACATTTGCTTATAATCACATGAAATTTTAAAACCAATTTATATAGCACTTATAAAATTTAACCTCTATATAAGCACAAACTTTCTATAAGTACCAAATTCTTAAAACCAAGAATGTGATTATAGAGAGGTTTGACTGTATATAACTTTTATATTAATTAATACAATAACACATAATTATTAATTTATTTTATAAAAATTTTGTTATTATTTTAAATTTTCAACTTATATCTCTATATATAAAAGATATATACATTATATATAATTCTTTTCTATAATATTTTAATATTATAAATGTTAGTATATTCAATATTACTAAATACTACTAATATATTTAGTATTATAGAATGTTTAGTTTGTGCAAAATATATATATTTCAAATTATAATATACTCTATATATATATAATGTAATATAAATTGTAATTTATTGGTTATGTATCAATTATACTGAAATCAAAAATTTAGTCAAAATTGATTTCTGAGGTTGTAGTTTTTATTATATATAATTATATATAATTGATTAGTTTTACTTAATCCAAATTAGTATAAGTCATATAAAATTTGTGTTTTTGATTGGCTGACAAGCAAAAGATATATATTTCTTTGCAGAAGATATATCTCTTGTGAAAGATATCTAAAAGCTACTTCTTTTTTTAGAAAAAAAATATAAAAACTTCTTAAATCTAAAAACAAGCTATTTATATAATTATTAGTAGTTATTCTATAGTAAAATCAAAATTTTACTAAGTAAATTGATTTATATTATTAAAAAAAGTGTTGTTTAAAAGATCAAAAAATATATATTTTGAAAATTTTATATAAATTAAATAACTTTTTATTAATTGATTTTAGATTTTTTTTTTATATTTTAAGTGAGATTAAACTTCTAATAGTTATTAATTCTTAAGTATTATATATTTTTCATGTATAAGGGTGTGGCGACTTAGTGTAGTTGGTAAGTTGTCGCACCCCCATGTGGCAGGACAAGAGTTCGAATCCCACTGGTGACGAAATTCGAATTTCCGGAAATGCGTTACGATAAAACTGTATGACATATCGATCAGGTAAGCACTTGTGACTTTGGTCTCACCAACTCGTATTGGGAGGT
>CAJVPZ010004301.1:0-10099 GCA_910592135.1 Racocetra fulgida | reverse complement strand
AGACAATTTTACTATAAGACATGCCCTGACCCTAACTCCAAACTAACCCTTACCCTAAATTAATTAAAAACAAAAAAAACGTGACTGGACACGGCTTTAGACGTTCCCCATATATGGGGTCCACTAAAGCCATGTACACACATGACTTTTTCTATGTAGATCACCAACCAAAATTTGTTTATGCGGATCAGCTTGAAGATGGCAAGTAACAGTAAATTACCTCGCATCATGTGATTTATTTAATACAAACTCTAAAAAAGAAATAGCCAATAACGATAAGTACTAATTTTGACTATTTCAGATCAACCCGACATAAAATCCGAATACGTGTGAAAGAAAAAGCGAAAATACTCAAGATTAGTGTTTAAATCGGCTTTTGTGCACTAATTAAAAATGTCAAGAAAGAAATTTTGCATACAATGAGTATTCTATAGCCTCTAACGTTAAGGCCCTGAACAAATATGCATTTTATGCACTTAATTCTGAAGTTTATTTACAAAATCAGACTTTTCTTTTTTGTGAACAACTAAAGCAGAGTGAAATTTAGGATGAAAATTCCACATGAGACCAGAGGTAAAACTGCTGTTTTTTGTATTTTTCAGGTTTTTAATTTGCTGGTGATCATAACTTGATTGGTCTGATGTCACATGATTCTGCTTCACTTTAGAATTTACTCCATTATCGCCATAAAAATTTCATACCACGTGATTATTGACCAATAAAAGATCCTGATTTATTGTAATATAACACAATCAGGAAAATTCAAAATAACGCCTTTTTTTGGGTCGTCTAAAGCCATGTACCCATGTGATTTTTTTGTGTAAATCAATCAATAAATAAAGAAAACGCAAAAAGACGAAAAACAGTAATCTTAACCTATCTTAGGGCACTAATTAAAAATGTCGGGAAGGCAATTTTATCTATCAAACTAACCCTAATCCTAACCTTAATAATTTAATTAAAATGATTAAAACGTCATAATCATGTGGATGCATGGCTTTAGCATCCTTTTTTGTCAAAAATCGCTTATTTCTTAATAATTTGCATAAGAGATTATATATCATGCACTAACAAAAGTTTTCACACAATTTTACTATATAATAGCAATATTGGGTAGGATTCGCTTTAGAATTTACCCCTGTATGCTACAGTATTAAAATTTCACTCACACGTGATTATTGGGCAATAAAAAATTATAATAACGTGTAATATAACACAATCAGGAAAATTCAAAGCAAACATCTTTTTAAAGGGGTATCTATAGTGTTGTTAGGCGAAACTAGTGTTTTCGCCACAGACAAAATGCGAAACCTAGTTTCGACTTTCACTAAAAACAAATTAAAATAGCGAAACTGGCGAAACTAATAAAAGGTGGCAAAACTGATAGAGGATAGTAAATCTAGTAAAAGAGGTAAGAAATAAAAAGTAAATTAAGAACATTAAAACATTTTATTTAATTATCAATCTTGTTTCTGCATATATATTTGATATCATGCATTATTAATGATATCAATTTACCAACCCCACAGTCAATTTGCCAACCATTTATTATTTTACTAACAACTTGTTTTATTAACAGGCTTTTTAAAAATTATACTACCTTTAATTTTAATTCTAAGCCTGAAAACATTTTATACTGTATGTCTAAAGTAAAAATCAGATACGTAGCTGCATAATGTAATTTCACTTAAGCAAAAAATGTAGTATGATCATTAGACTCGTATTAAAGATTCAAGTGTAGTGACAAAATATTTAGTATTTGTAAAAATATTACCCAATTATCAATTATCTTATGCAATCGATTTCAAAGTATCGTTAATAGATTAAATTTGTGATATATGTATGAATGAAATTAAGTAATTGAATAAAATTTGAATTAATTATTAAATATGCTATGTAGCCTACACGTCTTGCATATGAAATATATAAAAATTTTTCAAAAAACTATCTGGGCTTTTTTCAGATTATCGTTCCATTATTGTTCTTTAGAATGCTATTTTTCAGAACAAACCATATAAAAATCTTTATCATTTCCATAGAATTCTGGGTAGAAATCAAATCTGGGTAAAATTCGCTTCTAATCATTTGTACTTCATTATATTAGAAGCCGAGATTTGATTTTTATCCGGAATTTATTAAGATTCTATGGAAATGACCAAGAATTTATGTATGCTTTTTTCTGAAAAATGAGCATTTTCTGGAACAACAGTCTTGAGAAAGCCGGGATACGTTTTCGAAAATTTTTTATAGGGTGATACTCACCTATATAATAAAATATATTATAGCATGCAGTATCGAGTCATACAGGTCGGCCAGATTAGAATACTAAATGCAACAGTATACAATGAATTTTTGAAGCTGGTGAGCTGATAGATCTATAAATTTATGTGTAGACGTTTGATCTAGTTAAAGTCATTAATATTCTTACAACAAAAGAAATTTTGAAAAAACTGTTGAGTCAAATTTCATGCTATGCCAAAAATTGGATACTTAAAGAAAGTGTAATGCATGGATGTGTGAAATAAAAGCATTTCTACTAGCGATAAATTAAAAATAGCTTTGATTAGTAAAAGTTTATATCTCAGTTTTTTGAAATGCAAGTTTTTAAAACTACCTAAAACTATAGTTGACAAATCAATTTAAAAATTTCTATCATAAATTTCATTAAGAAAATATTCTTCTGTGGTAGAAGGGCCCAAATGCCATTTAAAATCTAAGATTGGGCAAATTTCGGCGCGAAAATCAACAAGATTTGATAAATTTCGGCACAAAAATATCCTGATTTATTCATATGGGCGGATTTTTTTGTGTTACTTTCAAAAATGATCTAATTCTGGTCAAATTTGCAGATTATTTGACCCTGGCTTATCAGTTTTAAAATTGATAAACCAGGGCCAAATAATCTGCAAATTTGACCAGAATTAGATCGTTGTTGAAAGTAACAAAAAAATCTGCCCATATGTAGAACATGATAAACTTGATTATCTCAAAATCATACTTTTTCAACTCTTTCAACTACAATGCCTCATAATTTATGCTGTTTTTTAATTATATCTTTTATTAGTTAATTATAACAATCTTATTTTAATTAATGCTTTATTGATGATTTTGGTGGTTATGCCAGGCGAATTAAGTGTAACAATTATATATAAATGGGTTCTTTCTTGAAATAAATCAATGCAATCCAGTTCAAAATACATATTATAAATGTACAGTATGTTACCGAATTAGCATTTAGGTGGTACTTATATTACAGATCAATGCAAAAAAGATTAGAAATTGAAACTATCACTATTTCGCAAGAATTTAACAATTCAAATTTGTTTTGTCACATGATATTCATGGAGGATTTTATTGGTAGATATATTAAAAAAAATAAAAAAATTAGATTCCCAGCCGGGATATGAAAACTGAAAATATATGTTTGTATGGCCTTATATTATATATTATTTATTAATTTTTACCAATTTGAAATCAACAATAAATAATATTATATATAAATATTGTTTTAGAATTAGTATAAATTTTTTTCTAATATGTAAAATTTTTGAATGACTTATAATGCTTTTAAGTATCTAAATTAACTTAATGTTTAATTAATAAAAAAAATGGTTTGACTAATTAAGTAAATTTATTATAGTATTAAAAAAAGATAGTCAAAGCTAACTTTTTTATTATATAGTTGTGCTAATTGTCTAAAATTTAATATTCATATTTTGCACTATAAAGCTTTAGCAAAATTGCCATGAAGACTAATTAATTAATTGAAATGCTTGTACACAAAATTGAAATTAATTAATTGTAATGCTTATACACAAATTGATTACTAGCCAATTACATTAAAGGAGATGTTTAAGAACATCTTCAATTTGCTTTTTTCTGACAAGAGATTTTTAATCAGAACTTGAAAATTATAACCAGAAGTAATCTTGTCAATTTTTGCTATTTATTTTAAATAAATTAGTAATCATATTTAAACATTAAAACAATCAAATTTGAACAACATGTTGATCAAACTTGAATATTGAATAATCAAAATTTAATATAATAAATAATTTAGATTACTATATAATAAGATATTATGATTTAATCATGTCTAATTTGATTATTATTAATGTTCAAATTTGATCGTTATCATGTCCAAAATTAATTGTAATTATGTTCAAATTTGATTGTTGCTATGTTCAATTTTGTAATCTGTTCAAAATAGGTGGCCAAAACCAATACGTATTAAATCAAATTATTGATAAATTATATGTATAAAGAACAGAAAACTTTTGATTATGTATATTGATATTCATCGTAAAGGCAAATTCTTAACATTATATATTTTCAATTGTGTTCCTACCCATTATCTATTTATCTATAGATCCATTAGATATCCGTAATCCATTATCCAAAGTATCTGATCCAAATTTATCGGATATCCGTTTACTATTGATATTATTATTATCTGTTTATCTGATATGGATTATCCAAAAATTCAGATATAGATAAATGGATGACATATTTATCTGGATTGAAACTCTATTTTCAATTGCATCATTAGTCTGATGATCAAAAATAGACTTGGAAATGACCATTAAATTATCTTTCGCTAAAATCTTTGTTTTTTATTTCAGTCTTTGACAATCATTGGTTATAATTTTCATCATCTTGGTAAAAAAAAAAATTCGGCAAAAAAAAAAAACAAAAACAAATTATTGAATATTAAAGACAGGCTGAAATACTTGGAAAAGAAAAGTTTTAAAAAGCTTGGAAGGCAAAATAGTGTATACATTGGTTTTTCAGCCCTTCTAAGATTTTTTTTGTTGTACTTCTGCTTCTAATATACTGAAGAAATGACCGTTCAATCATTCATTGTATAAATCAACAAGCTAATTATTTGAATAATAAAGAGGAAAAAACTATAAACAATAAAAAATTGATGGTACAGTAAATTAATTAAGCAGTACAATATATTTTTGTTACCTTCTACCACATGGTAAAAGTACTCCAATTATACCTTTTATTGTGTAATTCAACTTGTTTTATTGAAGAGATGCTGAAAAATTATTTGTCAGTAAAATGTTGCATTGATGATGGTTTTTTAATGTTCATTTAAACACAAAAATTCTGGTATACTACACTATACAAATACTTGTACAGTCGAACCTCCATAATTGCACCCTCTATAATTGCACCCATATATAAATTCTCTCTAAATGGACGCCCTGGCATGGTTCCAAATATATAAAAATATAGTAAAAATACCCTCTATAAATGCACACCCTCTCTAAATGAACATTTTTAAAAATATGTCCTATGGTCCTGAGGGGGTGCAATTATAGAAGTTCGACTGTATAATGTTTATTCTGGAAATTATTGGATTCGAAAGTTCTTTATGCTATGTATCCTGCGTATGGTATATGCATTACTTATAAGAGTCTTTTGAGCAATGTACAATGTTTTTTATAACAAAGAAAAATGAATTAAAACCTATTGAATCAAATTTTATAGTATATAGTCTGAAATTGGAGAACAAGATAAAAAATTAGAAAAAGTGAAACATCTTCCAGGAATATAGAATTAATGAAATAAAAACACTTTCTACTAGTGATAAATTAAAAATGGCTTTGATTAGTAATAAAAATTTGTGTTACAACTTTTGTGAAAATCCAAGTTTTTAAAACTATCGCTTAAACTACAGTTGAACAATTTATGAATTCAATTGCCTATTACCAAAACTGGTTAAATTTATTAGTTGCACCTTACGAAACAATTCAATTTAAAAATTTTTATAATAAATCTCATTAAGAAAATATTTTTTTGCAATAAAAATGGCTCAAACTACCCCTGAAAATCAAGAATAAGATTTTGTAAGAATCGTGCTGTTAAATTGGGTAGATTGAAGAACAGTTAACTCAGTGATCATTATAATATCACATGACAATCATTTGGCCTAGGCTAGGGTTAGTTTAGAGTTATAGTTTAGGCCAGCCTGTTTAATTCTGGTAAATATATAATGTCATGATTGTTTATGTCGATCACTGAGTTAACTGTCTGGTGCAGAAATCGACATTGCTCAAAATGGTTACTTCCTGACATCATTTCACCGACAAATTTTGGCCTGATTTAGTTACGGTTAGCCTGCTTTATAGTTAGTGTTTGCTAGAGATTGTTGGCGAATTCTACCAAAGCCATTTACACAAAATGGTTTATTTCTCAAATAACTTGTTTACACCAAAATGAGCTTGAAAAGGTTGTTGATCATATACAAACCAATCCTGCTACATAATAAATAAGTAATCGAAGTTAAACTAAAATAGGATTAGAAACCTATCGCAAAATATTGATACGAGCAATTTTTTTTGATATATAGGGTTAGATTTTATTAGATTTACATATTTCAGAGAAGCTTTGGATTGTCTTACCTGAAATGAAAATTGATCTGCAACTTTATTCCAGAATCAGTTTAATAGTAATTTTTATTATTGAAAATAAAGCCTATTTTAAAAATCTTCAAAACAATTTCTGCAAAGATTAGGTTACATACAGGGCTCCTAAGGCTTTAAAATACAGTTGTAGGCCAAATAAACAAGCAAATGATGATTGAATGATTAGGAATTTTCTAAACATGACTTTTTTTTGCAAAAAAGATTATTTGAGTTACATGGATTTGAAAAATCCCTGAAACTAATTCGAACTCAAATTTGTGTTACTTATAAAAATTCGATTAAGCTGCAGATAATTTGGGTGTTTCTAAATTTGCAGAGGTATCATCTATACTGCAAAAGGTCTGTGTTAAATATTGGTGATAATCGTCTTGACTTTAAAGAAGTAAAAAAAATATCAGATGCTCTTTGTAAAAATAATATTTTAATTCTAGATGGGCAAAAGAATTAGCAATGCACTCTGTGTAAACACCACTTTAACTGATTTAGATCTTTATCGTAATCCAATTGGTTTTAAAGATGCAGAAGCATTAGCAGAGGCGCTTTGTATAAACAAAACTTTAACTATTTTAAATATTAGTAATAATTACGTGGGATAAGGCGTAAAGACCCTTTATATGAACAATGCCTAATTTCATTAGATCCTTCTAAAAGAGAAAATTATGATCAAACCTATACGTAGCAACCATTATTTGGAGAAGTAGAAAAGCCATTAACGGAGGTTTCTATAAAAATCTAGCATCAAGGAAATTAGGTAAGATTAAATTAACAAACTAAAAGAAATCTTTTGTGCAATTATACAACAATCTTACTTTATAATAATGATCCAAGAACTGAATCGAATGTTTTGAGTAATATTTTCTTAAATAAAACTTAATTAGAATTATTGCGGTTTGTAAAAAGGTAGCCTCTAAAAGAATTTTATAGATTTTCAAATATAGAGATACGTTATAAAATATAACCGATCAATGGATAATTTAGAATCTCAGAAATTTCCCTTATCCATCATTATAACAATCATCAGGTTCACATTTTTTTGCAAAGCGCCATAAGATAATACAGGTCAATTGATCTTCAAATTTAATTCAAATCAAAAATTGGAATATGATTTTTTATATTTCAATAAAATTAGTGATAATAAAGACAACCTCATTATATAACGATTCATAATGAGTAGTAAATGGCTGCTAAAATTTTGAATAATAGGATGATTTTTTTTTTATTTTTACAAGTGCGGAATGTAGAAAATTTTTTTAAAAAGGTATTTGTTGAAATTACATTTATCGTTTACCAATTAAAGTATAAAGCTCGTAGTAATAAATATATTTTGGAAATCATTTATCTCTTTAATTCAGAGTTACGTTTCGTAACGTTAGAGTCAATATGAATGTTGTTTATATGCTTGTCTTTTTAATTTAGTCACAAGTAATAATCATGTGGTTAAATAGAATTAATGATCGATAATCGGAAATGATACCAAAGGTATAGATTGTGGTGCATCATAGGCAATAGTTTTTCAAAAATAATGTTTGCAACGAAGATTTATTTGCTATAAATGTAGTATGTACAGTATAATTGAACATTTTTAATTGACTTTTTTTTTTAGCATGATGTAAAATTCTGTTAATAATGATAATAATGAAATGAGAAAGGATTACCTTGAGAAATTATAATTTATTAAATAAATTGAAATTGAAATGAAAATAATTTTGACTAATGAAATTTAAACAGAAGACAACCCTTATTGTTATAATTTTCCCTAATATATAGATCATTAAATGTTTTCTAAAAATAGAGTAATGGATTAATTCTTTTTTTTTGTACGATATAATAACAAATGTTTATGTAGAATAAGTCTTTTTGATTATTCTTAATGATGGAAGTTTATTTTCTAGTGAAATTAGTGAAATATAACTATATATATATTAAGCAATGTTAAAAACTATTATTACATTATGATTGATTTAAGGGTTTAACGAGTTGTTCAATATAATTTTCGCCATCACATAAGCGATCAAATTCATGATAAACTATATCCAAATCCATTGCATCCATGTTGCATTTTCTGTTGTCATTTGTAACAAAATAGGTAAATATAGCTTGTTCTTGTCGATGGTTTTTCCTACTACTTCTTTGTGGTGCTATACATTTTTTTTAAGAGCACATTTATATAATTTATCAATGATGTGTTGAGTTTTATTGGTATCCAAAAACACTGCTCCAGTACTACAATTAGTAACGTTATCATATTTTTTACCATCATCTTTAAAATATTTGTAAACACCTGGATGCGTCCATCTAGGCATTTTGTCATGAGAAATTGGTGAAATCAAACCATCAAATGATTTAAGAAGTTCTGGAAGGTTTTCTAAAGTCTTTTGACAAAAATAAGTTCCAGTATCAGACCAAAGTAGAAGTCCAGGAAATTTGGCAGAAATTTCTTTGAGAATTCCAGCTTTCCAACCATATCAACCCCTTGACTTTGGATTTTTGTTAAGATTTCAAAATTTTGGATAATTCGAAAAGTTGAAATTTCAAAATTCGATAAATTTATTTTCTGATTTTAATAAATCAAGAGCAACTTTATATTCTTTTGTTAAACCCAAATCGTAAATTATTATTCTTAGATTTATATACTTTGGTAATAATGTTCTAATTTGATTTATATGCCTTATCCAATGTGTTAACTCACACCAATGATTAGAGCTAGCTGTCGTAATGATAGTAAAAGGGTATCCATCTGGACTTGAAAAGTTTTGGGAATTTTGTGGTGGGAAGACCTCTAACTCTAATATGGTTTTAAACAAAAATTTGTTAAAAAAGAAAAGAAAAAAAAAAAAACATAATTATCTACAAATATATATCAAATTTTTAAAATTATTTTCTATTCGACTAGTCGACTAATTATGTGACTAATTATTTGACTAATCAACTCAATTAGATTATTCAACTAATCTGATTAGCTGACTAACTAATTAATTAAAAATTAACATGCAAAATTTAATTGGTTACTATTTTTTATATAATTTTCAATTAACCGATCTGTGGATTAGTCGATTTTTAGTAAGTCGACTACTAACAGTTTTAGTCGACTGACTAATCGATTAATAATTTTTGACCGATTCCCCAATCCTTACTTTGAACATTCCTGAAACCTTCGTTTATATATTCAAGGTAATATATGAATAGAAGATGTTTATTTAAAATTTATAAATTTATAATTACCTTTTAGTATACTTTGTTTCCAAAATTTTAATTGATAAAAACTTAAAAGACAAATAACAAAAATCATTAAACATAAAAAGAATGTTGATATTCTGACTCGTCCCGTCATTTTTAACGTCAAAGAATTTGAATGTTGAGATAAAAATGAAAATAAATCCCATTTTATATCTTTCAGAGTATGTAACCCAGAATATACTTGCCGAAAATTAGCAAGATCTGATCTCGATTCGATAAATTATAGTTATTGTATGGGTTGTAAAAAATAACTAAATTTGCACCGGTTAACGTTACATGGCCGAAGGCAATGTAACCCGTGCAAATTTGGTTATTTTAAAACCCATATAATAACTATTTTATTGCATGGTCATGGTCAGACATTCGTTTGATTGGCTAATGTAAATCAATTGCCCGGGTAACTTATTTATACACTTTAAAGTACT
>CAJVPZ010004300.1:0-10099 GCA_910592135.1 Racocetra fulgida | reverse complement strand
TTCAAATGAAAGCTTAGATCTTAAGCTTTATTTTGAATATAAATTTATTAAGATAGCTTTAAACTTCATCGAGATATAAGCTGTGAAAGTTAAGGCTTTAAATTTTTTTAAAATGTTAATTTGCCTTATTTCTATTGATGGCAGCCCATATGTATATGAAGATGAACAAAAAGTTATATAATTTTGTTGTTAAGTAAAAATTTATTGGGTCTATCAATTATAGGATTAGGGTGTTGCAGAATATTAGTACTAGACTATAGATTATTCTGAAGTTGTTGAAGCCTAATACAAGTTGTGATACCTAATAAGTTAGGATCATTAATACGTATAAGAAAGTTGGAAGTATGATGTTGTAATTGAATATCTTATATGTTTCAGATATTGTATAGATATAGATTAAGCATAGTGCTATTTGGAATAGATCTTGAAAGGTGTAATTTGCGTTTAGCAACTGTAAGATATTTAGCTAGGATATTGTTATATACAGTACGGGAAAGTATTATATTGTGTAGTCTATATTCTAAAGTTGGAATAATGATAGTATTAATGATATAAGTTATTTGTTTGTCAGTGATTTTTTTGGTATTGGCAATATAAGTTAGTTGGTATGTTTCTTGTTGTATTCGTTTAATTTGTTCTAATTGCTTGTTACTTAATGTAAACCAGCAACCAAGATATTTAAAGGGTTCATTGATAGATATTGACTTTAATGTTGAATTAATGAATGATATAGTGGTAGGCTTAGAATTTGTAGCAAATACAGATTTATTAGAATTAACTTGAAGGTTAACCATTTGATAAAAGGACTTGGCAGTTGAGGTGATATGTTCCATTTCTTCTTTAGAGTAAGATATCCATAAAGTATCATCCATATATGCTAATATGAATATAAAGGTTTAAAGATAATGGTTGGTTGGAGAGTGTAAATTTGTTTGCCATTTTGTAGATAAAGTATAACCAGAAAACTTGGATGCGATTTTATGTATGAGAGGGTCATAATAGATTTTCTAAAAAAGAGGAGTTATTGTTTCTCCTTGGTCAATATCATTTTGAACCTAGTATATATCAGTGAGACTTAGGTTTGAGATAACTCTATTATGTCGGTTAGTAAGCAAATTGGAAAGAGTGTCAATAAGTTGCAAAGGCATATTTAGACGTAAAAGAGCTTTTCAAAATAGGTTAGGATTGACAAAATCATAAGCTTTACTCATATCTTGTAATATGAGCCAGAGATTTTTAGAATTATAAATAGCATCTTCTATAATATTGTTAAGAATATGTATAGAAATAGAAGTACTGTTACCTGGTAAGGCAATATAATTATAAGGAGAAAGGATTTGGTGTTTAGTGAATATATAGTTGAGATGGTTAGTTAGAAGCTTGGTGTAAAGTTTTTTGGTGTGTTCAAGTAGACTTATAGGTCTAGTATTAGTAAGGTTGTTATCAAAGATGGATTTTTTAGAAATTGGAAAAATTTTACCTTCCTTTCATTATTTAAGTATTTTATTAAATATGATATATCTATTAAATAGAGATGTAATTGCTTGCAAGAAGGGTAAACTTGTATGTTTAAGCATCTCATAGCTAATGCCCGAAGGAGCACAGGCTTTGTTGTTAGGTAATTGTGTAAGGGTAGATAAAACCTCTTCAGTAAAGAATTCAAGGAGTGCACTTTAATACCAGTCTGAGTTGATATAGTCTTGAGGTTTATATTCATTATACCATATAGAGTTAAAGATAGCTTCATCAATATTTCAGAGACCAGTCTACTGGTCAAAATGTTGTTGTATATAGGTTTTGATATTATAGGTATTGGTGATAACATCATTGTCTATTATAATATTATCAAATTTTACAAGATCTTTGTGTCGGTTAAGTATACTATTAATCATAGATTTGAGATTGGTATAAAGCTTATCGCATCTCTTGGTAATATTGTTATTAATTTGTTGTCTTATTTCTTTAATGTTTTCAATATTATATACATGATAGAGAGCTTTTTATGCATCATTGCTGTTAGTGATCCAGCTTGGCAAAAGATCATGCCTGGTTGGTATAGTTGGAATATCAAGATTGTGAGTTGAGTTAATAAAGTTAATTGTAGCATTGTGATTGTTAGGTATAGAAGTTTTGTTTCTAATAGATGCTTTAACTTGACGAATAATATTGCTTAATTTTTTGAGATGAAAGTGTAGTTAAGATGCTTTAGGGGAGTAAATATGTTAAAAGTTGCATATAGTAAATTGTTTGTTAGATATATGTTGGAAAGCTGCAGAGATTATACTGGTTTGAATTTTATGCCAGGTGCATTTGAGTAATTCAAAAGTATTGGTTGTAAGTGGTGTGTTATTTGATAAAAGATTGGAAGAGACTTGGTCAGCATATAATTGCCATTGCTCTGTATTCATATTTTTGTAGAGAAATACTCTTCTATGTGTTTTGGTAGAGTTACGTCGTTTATCTATAAGTGCATATGGAAAGACCCAGGATGAGATTAAAATTTGATGATCACTTTTAGTACTAGTATTAGGGTTATCAGTATAGTATGAGTTTAAATAGTGCAGAATTAAATAGTTGGACTATATATAATCAATATAGCTAGAGTATCTACTGTTGTTCCATGTATTGGTTGATGATTGAGTATGTACTGCTAGGTTATACATATTATTGTATTAAAAATATTGGAGTAACTTATATTTGAGTGCCGAAAAGGGAAAACCTGTAATTCGAAAAATAGACCATTATAAAATTTATAATAATCTATTTTTCGAATTACAGGTTTTCCCTTTTTGTCACTCATTTAATAGATGTGAATTGTAAGTTATCACTGGAAGCGTTGAAGTCTCCCATAATTATAGGCTATAAGTTGTTGGATACTGCTGACTATAACCATTGGATGACTGTGTTTTGAACTTCAAGTCTTAACTGTGAATTGTCACAGGGTAAGTAAACTGAAATAATTCTGAATCTGAAATCATGTTTGAAAAGAATATCAATTGCAACTGCATAACCAGAAAAAGTAAAAATTTTATGAACATGTGGTTTAAGACAGATTCTTAACATTAATACTGTGCCTGCTTTAGTACTATCTGTGCAAGACCAGTAGTAGGTAAAGTTTTTTAATTTTTGAAGTTTGGTATGAGCATTTTTCTGTGAGATCTTAGTTTCAGTTATACTAATAATATGCAAGTTATTGATAAGACAGTAATTTTCTCAGACTTGTTGCTTAAGGCCTGTATTATATCCACAGATATTATGTGTGCAAATAGACAGATTAAGAGGTTCATCTTGGTTGTTATGTTGATATACTAGAATGAATGAGATAGAGAAGATAGATGGTGTAGATGATGAGCTTTGTTTGGATCTTAATGGAATATTAGGTGAGTTATATATTATAGAGAAAATATAGTGATTTGGTAGTATATCAAGATCATTAAATAAGTATATATGTGCTTCAGTTCTGTTATTATTGACTGAAATAAGAAGATAGCATGCAAGATGCTTAGCATTGTTTTGTATTAGGTGTTCTCTAAATGAGTAAATAGTTTGTGGTTCTTTTAATAAAAGTAATTAATGGTGGTTAAGATATCTATTATAGCAAATATCCAAATCATGGGAGTCTAGTGATGTTGGTAATAATTTGGATAAAATTTCTTCTGTAAGAGCACTCGCCATTTTATACTTGGCTCTCACAGCTGTGAAGGGTTCCATAGTCTGTCATGTACGTTTGGTCTGACCATTATTATACTGGTCCTTCGCATAAATGAACTTAACCACCTGTCCACTTACATCATTCTCTTCTAAGAATAACCTACAATATGTGGAGGGCATTATTATCTCAGAGGCAGTAGCTGCTTCTATGTGATTATAAACATTTTATTCATTAATTATATTAAATTGTTTTTTGTAATGTTTGAAAAATTTTTGAAACCATATATTAAACTCTGTTAGAAAAAAAGAGAAGTGAAAAATATAATATATTGTTAAAAATTTTTATAAAGATATATTAATAGAAATATTGTTATAGAACAGTTTTATTTTATTAATTTATTATTTTATCTTAGTATTATTTTTAATATTTCGATATTTGTATTTTATTAGTTATTAGTTAATATTATATTTATCTTAGAGAAGAATTTAAAAACATATATAATGCTCTGTCTGAGTCTCTAGTCTTAGTATCTTATAAATATAAAGTTCAAATAATGTAATTTCTTTATTTTTATTTGTAAAGAAGTTTAATTAGATTTTAATAAAGATAGAGGCATGGCCTCACCTTTGAAGATTAAAAAAAAAATAAAAAAATAAAAAAAAAATAAAAATAAAAAAAAAAATAAAAAAAAACATATATAATAATTAACGATTATGCTTAGTGATTAATGATTAGCAATTATGCTTAGCGATTAGTGATTATACTTAGTGATTATTGATTAACAATTAATGCTTAATGCTTAACGATTAGTGATTACAATTAGCATTTAGCACTAAGTAAACTATGCTTAGCTGCAACAATTAGCAATTAGCTCTAAAGATATAAAAAGGCTGTAAATTTCTTCAAGTTAACATTAGACCTGAAATAACAACAGACTTGTTATTGTCTACCTACTTCCCTCTTCTCTAAATTTTCTCTTGTAATATTATAGGATTTTTTAGGAATAGAAACTTAAGGATAGCCTATCTTATTTATCTTTAATAAACATATATTTTATCTATAAACTATTGTCTGCCCAAACTGCCATAGACAGAAGGGTATAGTTCCTCCAAGAAGCAAAAATTATACTTACTTGTTGGACACTGCTATAAACCTATAAAGGATCTCTGTAGCCATGTTCTTGTTATAGTACTGCTGTTAAGAAAGCTATAGTACTGTAATATTTGGTGCCTCCTGATGGAAAATATTTTAAAACTCTTACCAAATAACATTATCCTGGCCCCTCTTAATTAATAGCTGTTTACTAGAGAATAGTTATCTCAGATTGAATTTGAGTATTGTAGACAATAACTCTTGCCTTGGTTTATTTTAGCTAGTGTCTAGACGATATTATCCTAGGACATTAAAGGATTCTTTATGAGCCAAAATGTAGGCATAAGGATCCAACCTTGAGAAACAATTAAAGGATTCCTCACAAGCCAAAGTATAGATATAAGGATTCAACCCCAAGAAACATTATTATTATTATCTTTTCTACTTTGTCTTCAGACTAGGCTTTGGACTTTACTCTATGACTGATAGATTTACTCAACTATACAACAAATATATTGAAAACTACGAACACGAACATACTCAAAACCCTGCTCTTTCTTATACAACTTTACAAACTTTAAACCTGGATCTCTCTTGCTAAGCTTGCTTCTCACCACCAAGAACTAGTCCTCACAGTTTCCATCTATCTAATTTTGGAAGATTTTAAAATTGGTATTCCAACATCTATTCTGCTTATTCTTATATCTCCTGAACTACTACAAATTTTGAACATTTAACTGTAATCTAAGACCAACCCTCTATTTGCACCTCTATCTGAAATATTATTTTTAGTTGCTGATACAACTAAGATATTGGAAATTCTAGAAAAATTGCTCTTGCATTACTTACCAAATATATACACCTCACTGCTTTACTTACTATCGACTTCAAATATTAAAACATCTTTGACCACTACATTAACTTAGCTTATAGTTTTGGATACAAGGAACCAGGACAATATGAAAGATATTTTGAAAACTAGAACCCTTCATACAACATCAACCAGACAAAGATTATAGTTTTAGTTACCGAAACTAATGAGTTATTCTAAAGACTTCATCTCCTCCTAGTTTACCTTCTTACTAAGATGAAACAGAAAACTCTCACTATCAACCTCTCTAATATTCTCCTCGAAATACATTTGAAGTACCCCAAGGACAATTTATTAAAGTAAACCTTGTCTCTCTCCCAGAAGCATGGATAGAAGAACATTTTCTAGAAAGAGAAGATGCACCACCTTCAGAACCTAGATTAAGAAGACAATTCTGATTCTGATAGTATTGTCAAGAAATCTTTACCTTAACTGAAACCTTTGAATTACCAGAAAACTACTAAGAACAACTCGACAATAACTTACCTCTACCTAAAGCAAATCTACAACCACTAGAACAACTTAAAGAAAATCTACTACTACCACTCGAACAACCCAAAGTTAATTTACTACCACTACCTGTAATATCTCTACCAGTAGTACTTCCTATAAACATGGTTGAAAACACTCTTAATAATGCTGCTCAAGCTATGACTAACCTGGCCAATGCTCTTGTGCTAGGCGGTGAAAAGTCCCTTCTCAAAATTGATTTCTTTACTAGCAATGAAAAACAAGATCTCGTAGAATGGTTAGAAGAATTTGAACAAGCTGCTATTGCTAATAACTAGAGTGCTGCTTGATAACTTGCTCTTGCCCCTGCCTATATGAAAGAAATTGCTGCTAAATGGTTCCAAGATCTTAACTCAGTACCTAATGCTTTCAAGAATGCCTATGCTGTAAACCGAAGCTTTTACCATCTCTTCAAAATTAAATTCAGCTTCACCAACCAAAAGATCAAGTAGCAAAAACAATTCTTTGACATCAAGCAAGAAACAGACTCAGTCGATATCTATATAACTCATTTCAAGAAGTTACAAGCCCACATAGACTCTACCAATGCTTTTTCTGATAATTTCATCTTTTAACTTTTTATCTAAAAACTTCAACCCAAGTATGCTATTGAAGTTCAAGCTGGAGGACCTGCTGACTTGGATGCTGCTATTGATGCTGCTTATAATTGGGAAAATGGCTGACTTATATCTGCACCTACTACAGATACAGACCAAGCTATCAAACAACTAACTGATTAGATAGCTCAACTTAGCATTAACCTCACTCAACAGAAATCTGCACCCACCTCAGTACACTATGCTAAAAACATTACTACTGCTAATAGAATCAGACAACCACCTACCTGCCACTATTGTGAACGCACTGAATATTTCGTTGCCCAATGCCATACTAAACAAAAGGATCAATCACGATTATGAGACAGAAGCCGAGATCATTATAGTAATTGAAGAAATGATTGATCTAGAAGCTGAGATAGAAACTACTCCAGATCTTTTAACTGAAGTAGATCTAGAGATAGAAATAGATCTAGAAGCCATGACAGTTATCCCTAATATCGAGATTACTCTCGAAAATGAGATAGCTACTACTCCTATACCAACAACTTTAGACGATCCTCCAATTGCTCACCTTCTTCTTATTACCATAATATTAACTATTCTGACTAGGACTCCAAACTTTCATCACCCATGAGCCAAAAGAAATGGGAAATCCTACTAGACAATTCCTCTATTCGAAATGCTTTTTCTGCCCACCTAAGTCAAAAAGCGAAATCTCTTGCCATCACTCCTAAACCAACTACTACATCTGTCAAGTACAATATCAAAATCAAAAACAGACTATACCAAGCTATTGTAGATAGCGAAGTATCTATTAGTATGATTGCTTATAAAGTAGTCCAAGAACTAGGACTTAAAATTGAACAAGCCTCAACTAGCCTCATCATCTTTATCACTGGAACTTCCTCTTGATTCCTAGGAATTATCTGGGATCTGCCTATCCAGATTGAAGAAGCAACTATCCCTATTACTATTGAAGTCATTGCTGCTACTTTTTATGCCTTACTTCTTGGAAATGACTGGTCCAAGAAAGTCGAAGCCAGTTACAACTAAAAGAATAGCTGTTACTCTTTTAAGTAGGTGAATCACAAGTATCATACCCTTACTACTTATGAGAATGACCAACCACTACTTGTCCAACCTACTGTAACTAACCTAGAAGAGTTAAATCTATATGACCAAGAATATCTGATTCCTAAAGAGGCTTATGCATTTGGTATCAACCTTAATCCAGACACAGACAACAACTATAATAACTGGACCATTTATTGGCTTCGTCATTGTACTTGAACTCTCTCTCAAGTATGTAGAAATTGTGGTTTATCTGCCCATCTCTTCGCTGAATGTTCTACTAACTGCTGCAACCATTGCAAAGGAATTGAACATATTGCGATACATTATCCCTTACAAGCTTCATGACGAACCTCTTGCTGAACCTGTGAACAAGACCACCTCTACCAAAGCTGCTCTAATAACAAATGTCACGAATGTGATGAATTTGGATATATCGCTGTAGACTGCCTCTATGGTTCTTTACGAAGACAAAACAAGATATACTAATGTAGCTGTGACCCTAATGAAGTAGCTACTCAAAAAGCCTACTACTATAGCAACAAACAAACCTATTATTATTGCTAATGCAAGAATCTCGAAAAATCGGAATGTCTTAAAGTCCTTGACAACCAATTAGTATGCTATGCATGCTATGTCAACTTCCACTATAATTTGGATTAAATTTATTTATATTATTATATTTTATTAGTCAATTTTTATTAATTAAATTGTATTAGCAATTTTTATTTTATATTTATTATATTTTCTCTTAAATTTTATTATATATTTTATATTAGAACATGACTAGATAGTGCTCTATACACTTTGTGCTCTTTACTATAAAATCACTAATATCTTAAAATTTTAACTGAGGGTGTGGCAACTTAGTGTAGTTGGTAAGTTGTTGCACTACCAAGTAGCAGGACAAGAGTTCGAATCCTATTGGTAACGAAATTTAAATGCATTATGGTAAAACTGTATGATATGTCGATCGGGTCAGCATCTGTAATCTTGGTCTCACTAACTCGTATTGGGAGATTGTAGAACATAGTGTAATATATGAGTTATACAAAGTCTAGATGAAGCAGCCAAATAAATCCAAAAGATCAGGAGATACAAAAGCCCGCTTAGGAAGCCTCAAGTAGAAAGGTAGTACAGATCTTTGACAGTATTACGTAAAGAATTATTATCTGAGGAACCGGACATTGAAGTCAAACTGAACAAGAACTGAGTGTTTGGCAAGCACTACACCAACCAGGCTGCTAAATTAGTTAGAGAAAAGTATTCATTCAGAATACCAGAGGACGCCTACTGGTCCCTTCTGGGCCATCTGAATTGGAAGTTTAGAACGCTGACGGTTGGCATCGAAGTACTGTTAATAGTCCATAAAGTGTATGCTGGGGTTTGAGTAAACTTTGTAAGGGCACAGAGTAGGTAATTGTAGCAGAAGTAAAAAGCTACAAGTACTTGGCCGCAGCCTAGGTGTAAGTTACTGAAAATCTAGATGATACATGTGTGGGACATAAACAACTCTGATAGATTTACTATGAGGATAAAGGTTCTCTATATAGTAGTGTATATCTGCTTTAAAGTCCTAAAGGCTTACATGGCAGTTTCTCTTTGGGGAGAATATCCCAACAATGCTAAGTTGATCAGAGGGTTTAATTGGATAACTCAAGTAATAGTAGGTTACAGATACAGCATCTAGTGTAGTTTATATAGGTTACATATGCAAGACTACTTAAATAGACAACCAAAAGTTGTATATATAGCTAGAATATATCTTTGTTAATATAATAAAGTCAGGGGTAGCCAATATGGTTGCTCTGGTATTCGATCTAAAGTTCAATAAAACGTGCCAAACCCCAAAGTGGTCACCTTAATATTAAAAAAAAATTTTTAACTAGATAACTCTGTCATATAATATAAGCAAAAATATTCCTCTTGCAATTTTACTTTATTATAACCCTAAATTTAACCTTAAATCTAACCTTAACCTAATTTAATTACTATTGCAGGCTCAATTTTGCTATAGAGACACAAAGTACTTTGGAGCAATGTTTTTTTTTTTAATCTTCAAAGGTGAGTCCATGCCTCTATCTTTATTAAAATCTAATTAAACTTCTTTACAACTAATTAAATAAAGAAATTACATTATTTGAACTTTATATTTATAAGATACTAAAACTAGAGACTCAAACAGAGCCCTTGCTAACTTAAGAGTTATAGGAGTTATCTGTGACCTAAACCTACTCTGGAGCAATATTTTGATTTATGCTTTATATTTTTTTTTTATAATTCAGCTGTCCTGCCACTTTTTATTGAGATTAAACTATACTAAGAAATTTATATTCCCTAATA
>CAJVPZ010004299.1:0-10101 GCA_910592135.1 Racocetra fulgida | reverse complement strand
GCCATTGCCAAAGTGATTTGTATACAATGCATATCTATTTGCATCGTTCTGTCTTAATTTTGCTGATCTACTTAAATTGGTAAGCAATTCTTCACATATATTTGTGTTAAACAACTTATATCCATCTTCCGTAGTTTTATCGTCGAGCATTTTACTTTTAGATTCAATCTTTGAAGCCGGCTTGTTGCTCAACAAAGGTAAGCTTTCGTCATTATTTCCTTGAATCACTTTATCACTATTCTCATTAACTTCTTTATTTATCTCTATACTTTTATTCACTTTCATTACGATTTTGCCCTTTGTATCCATACAAACTGCATCATTTTGATCACTACTCTTAATACTTCTATCCACATACTCTTCAATTCGCCTCATCATACTTTCTGGCTTTCCTTCTAATCCTTCGTCATCATCTTTCACTTTATTTTCTACTAACAATTTTCTACTTTTGATGAATTTTATACTTTTCTCGAATGCTTTATGATCGTCCTTTACTCCAATTCCATCATTACAACAATACTCAACATTGTTTATTTCATCAACGTTTTCTCCTGACCTTTTATTATTAACTTCATTTGGTGCACAACCTTCAAAAACCAAACGTTCATCCAGACTTCGGTTTTCAACAGATTCCGGATTATTACTTAGTTTTGCCAATCTTTGGTAATTTCTGGATGCCTGATGCTCATCTATTTTAACTCCAATTCCAACTGCACTGCTGTTTTCAAAGTCGACTAAAGCTTGACTTTGGGAGGTGGTTGATTGGGCCAATAGCTATCATTACTATTACTTTTTACTGTTAAAACGATTTCTTGTAATAACGTAGCTATTTGTCCCACTGGGCTTCTTGTTGCAGGAGGTACAAAGGTTGTTACTCTAGGGCTTGATGGACTCATCAAATGAGATACTTTGGTCTGATAAGCCAAGGAAATTCCTCATGCAATCATCGTTTCACACCTTGGGCTTGTTCAGCAGCTTCAAAAAGTGTATTGGGTGTAAAGTATTTAACTGCCGATGCTAATTCAGGATGAAGACCTTGTACAAATATTTGAATCTTCATTTTTTCTGGATACTGCCTTGTAATAGCCATTCGTTCGAACAGCGACATCATATCCATAGCATATTGCTCTATCATCTCTTCAGGATGATAATAGCGATTTAATAATTCTGTATTCCACTGATTAATTAGAGCTGGTGTGCAAAACATTTGCTGAAATTGGTGCACAAAGCTTTGGTCTTTTATCATCTCATTGTCCCAGTATCGTATTCTAGCTTTTTGGCTTGACCACCATGATGCAGCAGGTCCAGACAGATGAGCACTTCCAATTATAAGCTGTCGTGTTCCCTGAATATTGTTCATATTAAAGGCTTGTCTAGTTAACCTTAACCATTCGACAGGGTTTTGATTTCCTCCATTAAATATTGAAATCTTAGCCAAATTTATTTCTCCAAGATTCATTTGAGGTTTTTTGGATTGTGCCAATGTATTTACTATAGTCTGAAGCAACTGTTGGAGTTGATAGTTCGGGTTATTTGACAAAATTTTATTTTGGAAGGGGGTGTTTTTCTACATATTATTGTCTGAAGTATAGCGAGGACTTACATTACATGTAAAAGTTGAAAAATGTCTGTCTGTCTGGCACGTGACTTGTTGGTGATTGGCTGCTATGGTCCACACTAGACCTTAGATTTGAAAAATGTCCATCTGTCTGGCACGTGACTTGTTGATAATTGGCTGCTATGGTCCACACTAAACCTTAGATTTGAAAAATATCCATCTGTTCGGCACGTGACTTGTTGGTGATTAGCTGCTATGGTCCACACTAGATCTTAGATTTTAAAAATGTCCATTTGTCTGGCATGTAACTGTTGGTGATTGGCTGCTATAGTTCACACTAGACCTTAGATTTGAAAAATGTCCATCTGTCCGGCACGTGACTTGTTGGTGATTGGCTGCTATGGTTTACACTAGACTTTAGATTTGAAAAATATCCGTCTGTCCGGCACGTGACTTGTTGGTGATTGGCTGCTATAGTTCACACTAGACCTTAGATTTAAAAATTTTCGTCTATCTGGCACGTGACTTGTTGGTGATTGGCTACTATGTTTTACACTAGATCTTTGATTTGAAAAATATCCATCTGTCCGGCACGTGACTTGTTGGTGATTGGCTACTACGTTCTACACTAGACCTTTGATTTGAAAAATATTTGTCTGTCTGGCATGTGACTTGTTGGTGATTGGCTGCTATAGTTCACACTAGATCTTAGATTTGAAAAATGTCTGTCTGTCTAGCACGTGACTTGTTGGTGATTGGCTGCTATGGTCCACACTAGACCTTAGATTTGAAAAATGTCCGTCTGTCTGGCATGTGACTTGTTGGTAATTGGCTACTACATTCCACACTAGACCTTTGATTTGAAAAATGCCCATCTATCTGGCACGTGACTTGTTGGTGATTGGCTACTACATTCCACACTAGACCTTTGATTTAAAAAATATCCATCTGTCCTGCATGTGACTTGTTAGTAATTGGCTGTTACGGTCCACACTAGACCTTTGATTTGAAAAATATCTGTCTGTCTGATATATGACTTGGTGATGATTAGTTGTTAAGGTCCACACTACAGCACTAGACCTTTGATTTGAAAAATATCTGTCTATTCACCACGTGACTATACTGTAATTGGCCATTACGGACTACACTAGACTTCTGATTAAAAAAAGTCCTATATGATATTATTTATATACATTAAAAAAATAATATATATATATTATAAAACTCTAATTAGTTTATTTAACTAATTATTAAAATATGTTATACTTCGGACTCACAACAGTTCCTGTTAACCTAGTTTATTTATTTTTTTGAATTTTACACCTATACTATTGTACTAACGGTTGTTTATATTATACTGACATTCATTTCCACTATCATATCCACACTCATTCACACTATTGTTATATACACATTTGTCCTTTTACTATTGTAGTGCTCATCCACACTTATTTCTAAAACGTTTATCCTTAATGTTAACTATACAAACTTAACAATGTTCGCTCACACAGTATTACCCACGTTGTATACACAACAATTATCAACGCTTGCTTACAATAATTATCAACGCTCAGTTCATACAATATTATCAATACTCGTTCGTATAGTATTATAGGCATTTGCTTGTACTCGATGTTTATCTACACCCTTCAGCGTATAATTACTTTTACCAACTACTTGTCTACAAGAATATCGACACCTTCTTTTGTTCGTTCACAAGATTATCAATGCCTTTTATTGTTCTTCCACACAACTGGCACCAAAATGTTACAACTTGGAAGAGCTTTTATATGTTTAGACCAATTTAGTTCAGCGTCGTAAGCATAAATCCTGAAGGTAAGTTGTACAATCTGGATTCATACATGTTAATAATTATTGATTGGGTAAGTATTGTCACTCCAATAAGTCTAAATCTGAAAGAAGTTGTCACAGGTTACGCTTAGGTTACATAGAATCCCAGTCGGGTTATTAGGAGTTGCTGTTAGGTTATTTATAGTTCAAGTTAGGTCACCGCAGGTTACGTATAGGTCCAAGTTAGGTCGTTATAGGTTAAGGTTAGGTTCCTTAGGGCCGAAGGTGGGTCATTACGGATTATAGTTGGGTTCCAATTAGTTGCTAGGTGTTACTTATTAAGCAAGTTTAGTGCATATTATTTATTATCGGGTCAATTAAAAATAAGTTTAGATCACATATCCACTGTACTTATTACTTGAGCAGAGTAAGAAAGAGTTTGAAAAGAGTTACTTTATTTACTAGTCAAGTGCCCTATTTATACAATTCGATGTTCAAGGGTTTTAAACCCAGATCTGGGGTTTCGAACCTGAATCTGGGGTTTCAAACAGTGTTGGAAATCGTATGTTCACAGTGTTTACAAGAGCATAAATTTTTTAAAAAAATCAAAATTTTTTTATTTTATGTTCACATTTGTGAACATAAATAATTTTTATTTAATTAATAAAATTTTATTTATGAACATTATTTTTTTTTAATGTGAACATGATAAAAAACAAAGTATGTTCACAAAAATCATCATACTGTCTTATGAATTTCCAACACTGGTTTCAAACCCAGATCCCGGGTTTCAATCTCTAACACCGGGTCTTGAACCCATACACATGCTATTACTATCGTAACTACGTGATTTACTACTTTTACACAGGGGGATAAAAAACTATATAGCAAAAATGTATATTACGAAAAATTCGTCAAAATTTTTTATAACAATATCTACAAAGATATCAGTTGCGAGTTCTTTATTCTAAGATTTATTACAGTATTTAAACTTATAAATCGTAGTTTTCCAAGCAAAATTTAAAAGAAATTATATGCAAGAGCAAGTTCTTTATTTTTTATTTCAAGTAAAATATATTTAATAGATTGCATTTGTTATACTTGATATGATCCATATAATTATTTATTTTAATCAAAATTTCATATATAATTAAGGTAGTATTTATATATAGTGAAAGTTAGCTATCATATTTAAATCAAGATTTTAATATTCAAACATTAAGCCTAATTTTGGTTCAATTTCTAAATATTGAACCTCCAACCAAAAGTTCCTATTTACATAACTTTTTTATATCTTATGTTTATTAAACATGTATCTATTTAATTTAGGTGATTTAATTTTAAATATAAAAAAAAAACCATTGTGTAAAATAAAGGTTTTACTCTAAAATAAGTACATGAAACTAGTTATATCTTGTGTAGTTAAATTTAATAAAGTATAATTGGCTGCTTTCATAACTGATTATACTTTGCTACAAATTTCGCTTATACGTACCCAACTGCTGTTACACCCAAGTGAGAGACTTCAGAACAGTGTAGCCAATTTAGTTTAGGGTTGTAAACATTAAAAAGAAAAGTATATATATATTTTGTTTATATAAAGTACTATAGGTAAGCAACTGACAGATGAGTCTTCTTTATTATTCAAGGTTCTAAAGGTACTCTCAGAGTTTTTTTCAACTAATCCAACTAACCGAAAAACTAATTTATCAACCAAAAAGACTAAAAAGACCTTTTTCATATCCCTTTCTCTATTCTTTTTTATATTCCATTTCTCTTTCGACCATTGTTCAACGATTACTAACATCAATAATTACTTAATTACTATATTCCTTATGCGCATGCACTAATTACTATCACAGATTAAAACGAAATCTAATCAAAATGAAAGTTTTCTGTTTTTTAAGAAAAATTTAAAATTTTTTGGTAAACATTTTTTGGGGTTTTTTTTAGTATTAGGGGTAGGGTTTAGGGTTAGGTTTATTAATAAATGAGTATATATAGATTTTATAAGCTCTAAGAGTGGGTATGAGAGGTCCCCAGTTTCATTTTGATCAAATTTCATTTTAATCTGTGACAATTACTATACTGTTGCTTTACATTGTACAGCAGATTGTTTACTAATTGCATATTTCCTGCATCTTCACTAATTACTACATATTACTAACTAATTATATACAAAAGTTGTAACTATATATATGACTAATGCTGGTTGTGTAATATATTCCTCCGCTCGAAGGGTGAGCTTCTGCGAATCCGCAAAGGAAAAGAAAAAAGAAAAGTAATAAAATTTTTTTTTTTTAAATCGTTAAGGCTGGCCTATCATTATTCATCTGGGACTTGCCTTACAATATAATGCTTGAGTTGATTACTATGTATGGCTTAAGCCACAGATTCAACTATATTGTTTGCAGATTGAATTTTGTAAGTTCCATTGTTAAGCTTATTGCAAATTCAGTAAGGATCTGTCTATTTTTCTTCCAATTTCTCATCTAACTATTTTGCTAATTGGGCTCTGTATCGTAATACTAAATCTCTAACTTCAAATGTTTGTAGGGGATGTTGTTGATCGTGATACCATTTTTGTTTTAATTGCGATTATCGAATATTTTCTCTGATGTTTATCTGCATTTCAAATAATTCATCTATAATACTGAAAGTTCGAGCTAAGATCAAAGCATCGTATTGTTCTTTGGCCATACTATTTACAGAGTACGTTTCTAATATCAACTCAATAGACAAAGTGGCCTCCCATCCATATAGTAAGTAAAACAGACTATACTTTGTGGTATAATGCTTGGCAGTTCTACAAGAAAATATCGTTGGCAACAAATAATCGTCCCAGTCACCGTAAAATTGACTCACACATTTTGCTAAAACTTTGCACAAGGTTTTATTGAATCTTTCTACTAAACCATTACTTTGAGGATGGTAGGTAGTGGATAGTTTATGTTTCAGTTGCGTTTTTTCACATATAGCATCAATCACTTTATTAATGAAATGAGAGCCTTGATCCAATTGCATCTATCGTGGGCATCCATGTCGACTTATAATCTATTCTAGTACAAAGGCAGCAACACCTTCAGTACTACAATCTGGTAGGGCTTTTGACTCAGGCCATTTTGTTAAATATTCAACGACCACTACTAAATATCAGTTTCCAGGCTTACTATGTCAATATCTATGCAATCAAAAAGCTGATTCACTTGTATGGAGTATAAAGCTTCCTTTTTCAATAGTTTTTCTCATCGTTGACACACATCACAACTTTTAACAAAGTTTCGAATGTCCTTTACCATCTGGTTCCAATGATACCGGTCTTTATTTTTCCAATCGTTATATCTTCACCCAAGTGGCCAGATACAGGATCTTTATGCAATGCTTTCAAAATGAATTCAATCTGGTCTTTGTGTATAACTCTCAAGGGTTTTTTTGGATTTGTTTTATTCCTTCAATACAAGACACTATCATGTACTAAATAATATCAGGCTTGAGCTTTCAATTTCTTTATTTGTTCGGCTATATATTCCTCTGAAAATACTAATTTGTTCAGATAATCTACTAATGCTTTATATGATTCCAATTCTATTGTAATGTGTTTTTTTTTTTTTTTTTTTTTTTATAATTTTGCAAAAGTGTTGCTTAAATAGAAAATATCAGATTTTATCTTTTATATTATAGTCACGTGGGATCATGTGTTTTTCGATCTTTCACCTTTTTACTAATATTGTGTTCTGTTCTATAGGTGCCCTGTTCCCTGCACCTATTCATCGTAGCCATCCCAACTTCACTACGTCTGTTTATTTGTTTCATCAATTTTTCTTATATATCTAGCTTTATAATTCATCAAAAATTTTCTTTCTTTATTTTCTAAATGTATTCGTGTATCCACATGATTCCGATTCACATTAGTTATTCATAAACCAAGAATCTCAGGTGTAATTAACAGGTAGTTCATTTTTTTTTATTACTCAGTCGAATGTAACCTAAATTGTTACAAGAAATACTAAATAATTTTTTTTTTTTTTTGATCATGTGATGCCAGCTATTATTCAATTATTCACATCTTGAAAGTTCTAATTATGCTTTAGCAGATAAGTCATTCTGGCTTTATTTTATTTTCATTGTGCATTGTAATTAATGTCAACAAAACTAAAAAAAAGTTTTTTTTTTTATATTTATTTATTTATTTATTCATTATACGTTTCTTATCTAGCTACTATCCCTTTTTTGATCATTATCAGTGTTTCTTCTAGATCAAAGATAACTTTCGACAAGGCATCAACATTATTTATTTGCTTCCCGGATTTATACTTAACTACAAAATCATAACCTTGCAATGTCATGATATATCAGGCTATTCTACCCGTCAGATTCAACATATTATTCAGGTAAGTTAAAGCACTATGATCTGTTATTAATGTAAATTGTGTCCCATGCAAATACTGATGAAATTTTTTTATAGCTCAAACAATCACTGTGCACTCCAATTTGGTAATTGTATAATTCTTTTCCGGAGGTTTTGTTGACCTACTTGCATATTCAACTATACATTCACGACTATCTTTATCCACTTGTGCTAATATAACACCCAAAGCTATATATAACGCATCAGTATACAAGAAAAATTCTCTATCATCTTGGGGATGTGCTAAAATAGAAGCCATAGTTAACTGTTTCTTTAACTCTTTAAATGCTTCTTTCTGTTCTCTTTTCCAACAATACAACTCGTCCTTCTTCAACAGCTTGTACAGAGGTACAGATATTTTTACAAAATCTTTTATAAACCAATGGTAGAAGCCAACAAGTCCAAAGAAACTTCGTAAGGCTCGTACATTCATAGGCCTTAGAAAATCCTTCACAGCACTTATTTTCGACTCAGCCATGGCAATACTGCTTCCACTTATTTTATGACCTAAATAGAAGATTTTTCTTTGTCCAAAGTAACATTTGTCAGGATTTAATTTTAGATTGGCTTCTCGAAGTCTTGATAGTACAATATTGACATGTTCCAAATGTTTATTAATCTCTGAAATGTCGCTAGAGCATTTGTTAATCCAAATGGCATTACTGTGAATTTGTAGAGGCCATATTTTGTTGTAAATGCCATCTTTTCTTGATCCCGCGGGTCTATTCCAACTTGCCAAAAACCACTTGTGAGGTCCAATGTAGTAAACCATGTCGAATTCTTGAGGGCTCCTAAAAGTTCATTTATTTAGGGTAGCAGGTAACTATCTTGTTTCATCTTCTTATTCAACTTTCTAAAATCAACGAAAAAATGGAGCTTTCCAATTTTTTTCTTTACAAGTACAACCGGAGACGCCCACAGGCTATTTGACGATTTTACCAGCCCCGATTTTTCCATGCGTTGAATTTCTTGGCCAATAAACTCGTGTTCGATTTGGGAGGTAGGATAGAATCACTGTTTGATCAGAGAACCTTCTTCCGTATGTATCTTGTGACGTACAACCGTTGTTTGACCCAATTCATGTAATTCATGTACAAATAGATCTTCATATCTTTTTAATACTTCTTTTATATCTTGACTTTGTTCACTTGTCATTTCGCCGACATTCAATTCACTAGCTAAACTCTTCGTATCACTTATTATACACACCATCCAATTATCTTCACAATGTTTCTTTACAGCATATTCGACTTGATCATGTCCTCTTTTTATACATAGCTTACACACTTCATTGTCCCTCTTCATTATAAGACTGAGCTCGTGGAAAAAAAAGTCTTGGTTAATCAACGCTTCTTCGTCATCATCATCGGTATCATTGTCAATATTCTCAGAACTTTTACTGTCCTCATTACTATCATTATCCGATTCAACTACGGTGTTCTTGCCTATTTCTTCTAAGATTTTGCCATTCTTCTCTTTTGCTTAAACACGATCTCCTATATGCGCCAGCTTGCAATATTCAGTTTGTATTTTAATCTCCTTGTCATTATTCATAATTGTGAGCTTACAAGTTTCTCAATCTAGTTTCGCCTTTGCTTTTTTCATCCAGTCGTTGCCGACTATAGCAGCATAGTTTCTTGCATCCATTACTATAACCTTCGTTATGATAGTTACTCCACCCACTATTACAGGAATCGATCTACTTCTCCCAATAGTCTCTTTTGTTCACTGTGGATTCCAGTCATTAACATGGTTGAAGGACGATCGATCGTGATCCTGACTTCCTTTAGAAAATTAGCAGAAACTACACAGCCCGAAGATCCACTATCCAAAATGAGGATAATTGGTATATTGTTCACTTGAGCTTCACAGTACATTGATGTCATATATTCGTTATCTACCCTTCCCAAGTGAATATCGACAAACTTTGACTTGGCAAGTCATCCAGGATGCAATAGTCTAAGGGCTTTTTTTCTAACACCAGAGGTAGCTCGAAATAATTAAGCATATATTATATCAGCTTTCTTGCTTTGAAGATCTAATATTACAGTCTAGGAATATACCAAATTTGGATATCGATGATTGCACCTTATTTAGTAACGATTACCAATAAAATTATTCTAGGACGTTCTTTCAATTTGATCTAAAATATTATACTGCAACAAATAATAGTATGTGCGTATTAGCTTTAAATTATTGTCGCGTTATTGAATTAATATGACTATTTACTATTATATGAGTACTGTCAAGAGAAAACCAAACTTTGACTTTCAAGCTTATAACCTAGTGAACTTAAGATTTGTAAATACTAAAGTAAATTATACTTCATTTTGTTGCAGAATAG
>CAJVPZ010004298.1:0-10101 GCA_910592135.1 Racocetra fulgida | reverse complement strand
TAATTTGGGTTTTACGACTTTTTTCTTTTACAAACCGTACGTACTATCATAATTTCTACACGTCCGTCCTAATTTACCGTACTACTTTACTATATACGTACGTAGCGAAAACTTTTATTAATATATATCTAATACATCACTAAACAATTTGTCTAAATATCAAATACGTAAAATTTTTTTTGAAAAATTTTTTTTTTTTTTTTAAAATTTTGATTTTGATTGGATATTCGGTGAATACAGTCAAACCATTACCGTTACAGCATTATCGTTATACAAAAAAATTTTAATAACGATAAACTTGGTGGGCTGGCAAAATTTCCGTTATACGTACGTACGTACGTACGTATGTAATGACATTTCTACTGTCGAATTCATACGTAACTATTTTAAATTTTATTAAAAATTCGGTATATACTTCGTAATTGGTTTATAGTGTAATTGGCTGGCTTGTAATATAATTATCACATGATGATCAATATCAGATTGCAAGTTTCGCACCACAGCAAGCCTATCGCCACAATAAATGAGATTGTTAGGTAGGAATAGTATTTATTTAATCATGGTGGAAATAAGAGTACCCCTAATTATATGTAATTGTCTTAATATTCGTCGTTGCATTAAATGTCATTAATATTATACTCGCTATGAAAAAAATCACTCAAATTTATTAACGTCAATCTCCGAAATTCTCAAAACCGTATAGGTTTGTTTATGCGTGATCCGTCTCCTATGTCGATTTCTCGGTTTCTTTTTAAATATTTGAATAAATGGACCTTTAGGTTGTTCAAGCACTGTAGCTTTGATGTTATAAAATGCTTCAGAAACAAAAGGTTGTCCCTTAATTGTGTAATCCTTGGATCCCAGTTCGAGCACCCGATTTAATCTTAATTCATCTCCAACATTCACGTCACGCAACCTATGTGCAATCACGATATCATTTTTGGTGATTAAAAATTTTTGAGATCGAATATCTACTACAGCATAGTAACGTAATTGATCTCTTAATTTATTAATTGCTTCTTTTGTCGAATCAGTGAAACCCTTTGGTAAACGAAGCGGTGGTAATTTCTCTGAGGCATTTGAAAGAGGCAGAGCTTTTAATTGTGTTTTTGGTTTTACTGTAGTAGTTGTTGTATAGTTAGGCGAAACTTTTTCACTTAATGATAGAATAAACCTCTGGTGAAACAACGAAACCCTGGAGAAAGACGAAATTCCTGGAAAAACGAAACCCATAGAGAAATGGTGAAGCCCCTTGATATTTATAGGAACTAGAAACAAACTCATTTTTGTTTGCATCAGTAATATGTCGACGATAATCTTATAAAATCTCGCACGTGGCTTAACGTAAGACGTTGTTTGTGTGCGACGGCTGTCCTACACCATAATAAAATTTGTACATTTGTACATTCAAATCTTCCGTAAATTCTTAGAGATATAAATATGAAAAATAAAGCTAAAGGTAATAAAAACAAAAGTAAAAAGAATAAAGGTAATCGTAATAATAATAAAAACAAGAACAAGTCAGAAAGAATAAATTCTCACAAATCTCATAAGATGGACCCCGTTGACACGTTGAAAGGTATTTTTCGTTTATCTTTCTCATAAGCTCTTATATCAACGTTTGCTAATTCGATCCTTCCGATTAAACAGCCAACGACGATTTGGAAAATGGATCGCTTAACGATGATATTGAAATATGCCCTCACCTTAAGGAGGCAGTAAAAATACAAAAACTCAAAAAAATCATCAAAAAAGCTAATCTAGCGAACACGCAGTGTGAGGTATGAAAACTTGCAATCAAAATGATTGACCTATTTGTTTGGCATTTTTTACTTTATTAATAGCTCGATCTATTATAGGAATGTGTGCGGCAAGCTGAAGATACTCAGGAAACACCAGATCTCACAGATGGCGACAATATTACCTCTGAAAAGGAAACAGTACAACCACAAATATGGCTCTGTCTCGCTTGTGGTAAACTTCATTGTGGCCGCTATGATAAGAACCATGCGGTGCAACATTTTAACGAACATAAGTCACATACGATTGTAATGAAACTGGATATGTCCATGCCCGAAACTTGGTGTGTGAATTTTGTTCTAGAGTGAAAACACCTGTGTCTATCGTTAACACTTTTTCTTAGTCATTGTTCTCATTTACCAAATTTTATAATACGATTTATTATAGGTGCTATTCATGCGATAAGCAAATAAATTCTTCTACTGGAAAAAATCAAGTTATCAGTCAAGCACGAAACGCTGTCTTAAAGGTTTTTAAATCGGATAATAATATCAAAGGTTTGATTTATAATTAAACTTTTACATTTTATGAAAACATCCCTTACATATTGCGTATTTATTTTCCTAGCTCCAGTTCATGAATCAAATGTATCGACAAAAAACGACATGAAAACTCGCTACCAAACTGCCGCTCCCGGATTGGAAAACCTTGGAAACACTTGTTTTTTTAATTCAGTTATGCAGGTGAATTAACTATGAAAAAATGATTTTATGTTCTGCATCCCTTTTCTATGATTAAATATCAACATTGTATCAAATTTAAGGTCGTGGTAGCGACTTCGATTTTGCGTGATATCCTCCAACCTGACAATCCATATAAAAAATATCCTTTCATAAAAGCTGAACGGTGCCCTGCAGCTAAAGAGGATGAATATGTGGGTCCGTTAACTGATGCGTTTAAAAAATTCTTGAAAGTCATGTGGGCACAACAAGGAGGAATTGTTACTCCTCGCGATTTGTTCACCGAAATAGCAAGAAAATGGAAAGAGTTTCGTGGGTGGAGACAACAAGATAGCCAAGAACTCATGCGTTTAATGTTTGATAGTATTAAGAGTGAAGAGTTTGAGGTAAGGATATCAATAAAATAAAATAAGTAATTTCAATGTATCAAATTTACATACGACATTAATATATCATTAAGTGGCATGTAAAATTAACATGAATATTTGAAAGAAAGATCGTTAATGGCCAGTTTAAATCGTTTCATTGCAGTTCATAAAAAAAATACCTCATGAAAACAAAGAAGAAGAACCGAAAACGGAAGATAGAGAATGTATGCACTCTTCATTACTTATAGATGTTAAGAATAACAATAGATTAACTGGTTTTTCTCGAAAATTTAAGTAGACAAAGAGCAGGACGATTCTTCCAGTGAAAAATCCCTACAACAAAAGCCCGAATCTTTCATTGATGTTTGCTTCGGAGGAAGGCTAGTCAGCGTCATTGTTTGTGACACTTGCAAACATGTTAGTAACTTTACTGTCCTGTTATTAATTTGTGCAATTGAAATTAATAATAACCATTTTACCATCTTTTAGGCATCTTATTCATATGAAAAGTTTTTGGACGTATCATTGCCGATACAATCTCCCTTCGGTGATGATCAAAATAAAGGATCCAAGCAGGTTAGATAAACGCAAAATCTTAAATTAAGAGTACCATTACCTAATTTTTGTATAATATTTAGATGTCTTTCAGCGGCGTAAAAAAGACCATTAGTAATTATTTATCGAGAAGTCGAAGTAATGACAACACGTCTCCACAAGAATCACATACAGACGATTCTTCTCGAAGCGGTGATGATGACTCGAGCGATGATGGCTCCAAAGAAAATGGTGAATTCGAAGATAGTAATAGGGACGATGATTCTGAAAATGGAATAGGAATTGCGAAAATTTCAAAAGATCGAAGGAAGCGAATAAAGATGCTTCTCAGGGAACCAATAAGGTCTGTTCGGTCCACACCAAATTCAACCAGGGATATAACTCTTGTCGATTGCCTTGCAAGTTTCGTGAAAGTCGAGACTTTGGATGGAGAAAATCTTTTTGCGTGCGAAAACTGTTGGAAATCACAAAATCCTTCAGAAGAACCAAGTAGTAATGGTACGGATGGAGATTCTGTGGTGGAAGAACAATCGAATGAATTGAATGACATTAGTGTTGAAAAGAATGACCAAGTTGAAAATAATGTAGAAACTCATGATTTATTGAGAACACAGTTGGAAGATGACGATATTTTTACTGCAGCAGTGGTGGATGATGCAGTTTATTCAGAAACTACACCTAATGACGTGGCCGATACAACCATGGCTGATGATTCACAACCATCCGAACCTGTACCAATGTCGCTCTCTTCAGATGACCCGAATTCGTCATCAGAAACTACACCCGAGTCTTCATCCAATGCACCAATAATTACTTATCCAGATAACTGTCTATCATCTGAAACTACACCTGAATCTTCGTCCTCTGTACATACTATGATGAATGATGCACCGCTATTGTCAGAAACTACTAATGATTTACCATTAGATGAACGTTCTTCAGACGTTAGTGAAGATTCAAATGACCAAACAGCCGATCAACCTAGTTCAACGAATTATACTAATAATGACCCTGACTCGCTCTCTGTTGATAATACAATCCCATCCGCAATAACTTCATCTTCGAAGCCTTTAAAGAAGGAATCAAAGCCTCAGCCTCAAAAATACATCTTTAGAAAAGCTTATAAACGTTAACACTTTTTCTTAGTCATTGTTCTCATTTACCAAATTTTATAATACGATTTATTATAGGTGCTATTCATGCGATAAGCAAATAAATTCTTCTACTGGAAAAAATCAAGTTATCAGTCAAGCACGAAACGCTGTCTTAAAGGTTTTTAAATCGGATAATAATATCAAAGGTTTGATTTATAATTAAACTTTTACATTTTATGAAAACATCCCTTACATATTGCGTATTTATTTTCCTAGCTCCAGTTCATGAATCAAATGTATCGACAAAAAACGACATGAAAACTCGCTACCAAACTGCCGCTCCCGGATTGGAAAACCTTGGAAACACTTGTTTTTTTAATTCAGTTATGCAGGTGAATTAACTATGAAAAAATGATTTTATGTTCTGCATCCCTTTTCTATGATTAAATATCAACATTGTATCAAATTTAAGGTCGTGGTAGCGACTTCGATTTTGCGTGATATCCTCCAACCTGACAATCCATATAAAAAATATCCTTTCATAAAAGCTGAACGGTGCCCTGCAGCTAAAGAGGATGAATATGTGGGTCCGTTAACTGATGCGTTTAAAAAATTCTTGAAAGTCATGTGGGCACAACAAGGAGGAATTGTTACTCCTCGCGATTTGTTCACCGAAATAGCAAGAAAATGGAAAGAGTTTCGTGGGTGGAGACAACAAGATAGCCAAGAACTCATGCGTTTAATGTTTGATAGTATTAAGAGTGAAGAGTTTGAGGTAAGGATATCAATAAAATAAAATAAGTAATTTCAATGTATCAAATTTACATACGACATTAATATATCATTAAGTGGCATGTAAAATTAACATGAATATTTGAAAGAAAGATCGTTAATGGCCAGTTTAAATCGTTTCATTGCAGTTCATAAAAAAAATACCTCATGAAAACAAAGAAGAAGAACCGAAAACGGAAGATAGAGAATGTATGCACTCTTCATTACTTATAGATGTTAAGAATAACAATAGATTAACTGGTTTTTCTCGAAAATTTAAGTAGACAAAGAGCAGGACGATTCTTCCAGTGAAAAATCCCTACAACAAAAGCCCGAATCTTTCATTGATGTTTGCTTCGGAGGAAGGCTAGTCAGCGTCATTGTTTGTGACACTTGCAAACATGTTAGTAACTTTACTGTCCTGTTATTAATTTGTGCAATTGAAATTAATAATAACCATTTTACCATCTTTTAGGCATCTTATTCATATGAAAAGTTTTTGGACGTATCATTGCCGATACAATCTCCCTTCGGTGATGATCAAAATAAAGGATCCAAGCAGGTTAGATAAACGCAAAATCTTAAATTAAGAGTACCATTACCTAATTTTTGTATAATATTTAGATGTCTTTCAGCGGCGTAAAAAAGACCATTAGTAATTATTTATCGAGAAGTCGAAGTAATGACAACACGTCTCCACAAGAATCACATACAGACGATTCTTCTCGAAGCGGTGATGATGACTCGAGCGATGATGGCTCCAAAGAAAATGGTGAATTCGAAGATAGTAATAGGGACGATGATTCTGAAAATGGAATAGGAATTGCGAAAATTTCAAAAGATCGAAGGAAGCGAATAAAGATGCTTCTCAGGGAACCAATAAGGTCTGTTCGGTCCACACCAAATTCAACCAGGGATATAACTCTTGTCGATTGCCTTGCAAGTTTCGTGAAAGTCGAGACTTTGGATGGAGAAAATCTTTTTGCGTGCGAAAACTGTTGGAAATCACAAAATCCTTCAGAAGAACCAAGTAGTAATGGTACGGATGGAGATTCTGTGGTGGAAGAACAATCGAATGAATTGAATGACATTAGTGTTGAAAAGAATGACCAAGTTGAAAATAATGTAGAAACTCATGATTTATTGAGAACACAGTTGGAAGATGACGATATTTTTACTGCAGCAGTGGTGGATGATGCAGTTTATTCAGAAACTACACCTAATGACGTGGCCGATACAACCATGGCTGATGATTCACAACCATCCGAACCTGTACCAATGTCGCTCTCTTCAGATGACCCGAATTCGTCATCAGAAACTACACCCGAGTCTTCATCCAATGCACCAATAATTACTTATCCAGATAACTGTCTATCATCTGAAACTACACCTGAATCTTCGTCCTCTGTACATACTATGATGAATGATGCACCGCTATTGTCAGAAACTACTAATGATTTACCATTAGATGAACGTTCTTCAGACGTTAGTGAAGATTCAAATGACCAAACAGCCGATCAACCTAGTTCAACGAATTATACTAATAATGACCCTGACTCGCTCTCTGTTGATAATACAATCCCATCCGCAATAACTTCATCTTCGAAGCCTTTAAAGAAGGAATCAAAGCCTCAGCCTCAAAAATACATCTTTAGAAAAGCTTATAAACGTTATCTATTTGACTCTTTGCCCCCAGTGTTAGTTTTTCATTTGAAACGTTTCCAGCAAGTTGAAGGTCGATTTTCCGTCAGCACAAGAAAGATTGACGATTTTGTAGGTTTTGAAGAAGAAATTGATGTTCGGGATTTTGTTGTTCCACCCGAAAGTGAAGAAATGGAAGATGAAGATGACGAGAGTGGATCTGAATCCTCAGCTGAATCACGTATCACTAAATATCGGCTTTATGGAGTCGTGGTACATTTAGGAAGTCTTTTTAATGGACACTACATTGCTTACGTTCTTTCAAGGAATATCGTTCCGATGAGGGAACAATATGGTTTTCCGTATCTCTCCGAAGATGGTTATAAAGAAGTCGAAAAGATAACGGAGACAGTGGGTGAAAGGCAAAGGCAATGGATTTATTGTAGTGATAGTTCAGTTCGTGCAGTAAATGTTGAAGAAGTTCTTAAAAGTATGGCTTATCTTTTATTTTATGAGCAAGTTCAATAAGTACAATGAATAGCACAAAATCATCGTTGATGTCAATATTGATCTTTCATTGTCAAAAATTTAAATTGTTAACTAAAAAAAAACAATTTAACATTTAAAATAAATTATTGTCGATAAATATGTATCTTCCCCTCGAAATCAGCTCAAGTTACATCTTCGTAATTCAATAAGTTTACTTTTAATCCTGATTATGTAAAGAAACCATGTTAATATATATAAAGATAAAGCAAAGAATTTATTATAGCGATAGCAATACTTTATTTTTTTTAAATAATCTATTTTTTAAAGCCAGTCTACTTAAATGTACACAGTGAACACCATAATCCACCTTCAGCCAATACTAATTATAATTTAGGTCAATTCTATCCTAAATCAGACCAACTTTGTCGGCGAACGGTTTATATTATCTTAAGCTGCTGTTTGATATTTTAAAAAAATTTAATTAATCAAAAATATATCACACTAAATAATTTATGTTATTATATATTTTAGTTTTTGAGTATGATATTTATTAAATAATTTTAGATAATTAGTTTTTAAGATTTATTTTTTTTTTAATCTATGGTTTTAGATATGTTTTATTAATTTTTAATTTTTATATTATATATAGTTGTATTATTATATTAATATAATTTAATAAAAATTATTCAATTTTCTATATTAAATACAAAATCTTTTTTTGCTATTTTTCTTGGTTACAAGTACAACAGAAGAAGCCCAAGAACTTGAATACTCTCATATTAATTTATTGTCCAATATGCATTGATCTTCTTTATTAATAAATGTCGCAGCTGATGCTGAAATTGGCTGATGCTGAAATTTGGGGTCCCAATTTTAAAACATAGGCCCTGCTAGAATCCACATATACTCTTTAATTATAAATACTAACCCTAAATCCTAACCTAACTATAAAAAAAAAAGTGGTAAAAAAACACCTCAAAATTTTTTTAAATTTTTATATCAAAATAGGTTCAAATTTCAGCATAAGCCAATTTCAGCATCAGCCGTGACAATAAATTTTTGTTTGGCTAAAGGTATTATAAGGTTAAAAACTAATAAGAGGTATATTTTCAGTATATATTTGATAGGTTACTAGGTTAGTTCTTCTTAGTTGAATAATATCTTTTGCAAAGAGGTTTGCAAATTCAAGAAGCAATTATCGAAATTAGACTTTTTGACTTGGAGTTAAAGGTTCTATCTTTGAAATTATTTTTGAATTACTGTATATACTTCTTGTTCAATAAATTTCTTTGTAGGGCTTAGTTAAAAGTGTCTATTTCTGTTAGTAATTCGTTTGAATTATCAAGTAGTTTTTCATCTTGCTTAGGATTATTTGAAAATTTAAAGTTTTAGAGAAAGAGAACTCTAAGTATAATCTTTATAATCTATTATAGAAAGTTTTAAGGTAATTGACTCTATTCATTTTTGAATTATCCTAACTAAAAGACTAACTTGCATGATTTTTTATAGTCTAGACCTTTTGTAATATTGTGATTGTACATAATGTTTGCACTTCATAATCAGAGCTTTTTCCAGAAATTCTTATTCCAAAATTATACTTGCACTTGGATTTTTTATAAGGTTTTATATCTGATTATGGTTTCATAAGGTTATAGTAACAAATTTAAAAATTTATTATTAGCTTAATTTAAACCATCGACCTTGTCTATAAGAGTTTGGGAGCTTAATCAATAAGCTACAAGGTTTAAATCCATCTATATAAAAATTCTTGTATTGTTCTTAAAGAATTTTATATAGACAGTGAAATGTTTTTTAAAGATATTTTAGCATCTATTAAACCAATTTTAATGATTTAACTATTATTAAATTTGTCTTGATAAGTTCAACTTTACTTAAAGACTCAAAGATGATTAATTTAGTATAAAAAAAGTTTTTCTTAAACAATTACTAGAAAATTTTTCTTTTGTATCTATAGTAATTTATATATAAAATTGTATTACATTATACTATAATTATTCTTCAGTTTACTAGAAAATCATCTATTAAAGTTATAAGTCAAATTTAAAAAACAAATATAAAAAATTATTTAGATAAGTATATATTTTTATTTAAGTGAAAATAGAACAAATTGTTTATTTAATAATAAAATAAAATTAGCAAAGATAGTTATTTATAACTGTCAGAGATTTATTTATTTTATTTTTTTTATTAATATAATACCATAGTAGAAACTTTATTACAAATAGAAAAATAATTTTAAATTTAAAGATTTCTAATTATATTTGTGTTATATAAGGCATCCAATATGATATTACACCCTATTTCTTATAAAATGCTATAGTTAATTATTTCAAACTAATTTCTAGCTAGGATAGGATGAAGGAGACCTAAGGTAATAGTCATGACATTAAGTAAAGCATGCAGTTAAAGCATATCCTTGTAAGAGCCATTTATTAATAAAGAGATTAATGTCTAAGGATTGTATTGTAATTAGAGAATTATTTGAAGAAGTAAATATATTTAGAAAGTAGGATTTTGTGCATTTAGCTTTAGCAGTAATATTTCGAGTGAGTTTCCATTGATGTTGATGGATATTATGAATAGACCATAGTTTTTGACAGTACCAAGATAAAAGATTATTAGAGATATTAATAAGAAAAGAGTCAGTATGTTTGTTAAGTAATATTTTGATATTGCTATATA
>CAJVPZ010004297.1:0-10104 GCA_910592135.1 Racocetra fulgida | reverse complement strand
AGAAAAAATTTTTGTGTTCTTACCTGGCAAACTAAATTAAAGCTACTTAAAGATATTTCTGGAGATTTATGGGATATACATAGAGCAGGATATATTCATGCCGACTTTCACAGTGGCAATATTTTGCAGAGCAGAGGAATTAGTCAAAATATACAATCTTACATCTCAGATCTAGGGTTGTCTAAAAAATTTAACGAAAACAGTTCAGAAGGTGATATTTATGGTGTTATGCCTTATGTGGCACCAGAAGTTTTATTGGGTCAAAAGTTTACACAAGCTGCCGATATTTATGGCTTCGGAGTCATTATGGCAGAAATGTCAACTGGTCAAAGACCTTTTGATGGAGACGAATTCAATACAAAACTTGCATTAGAGATTTGCAACAAAGAATTGCGTCCTGAATTTGCACCTCAAACTCCCAACTGCTATGTTGAATTGGCGAAGCAATGTATGGATTCTAATTCACAAAAACGGCCTGATGCTTCAAGTGTTTATGATAAAATTAATGATTGGATTAATAATATAAATAGTTCAGATGATAATGAAATTAAAAAGCAATTCTTAGAGGCTGATAAAGTTATTAAGACGTTGCCGATATCAATGCATCCAGATGAAACATATACTAGTAAAATTATTAGTACAAAGTCAATTTCAAATGCACTTAAAAGTATTTATTTTTTCAATTAATCTGTATTAAAACTTATAATTATTTAAATATATTATTTATTTATTTATTTATTTTTCTTTTTTATTTAGATTTGTCTTAAACTGATTCTGCTCAAGTTAAGCTTGATATTATTGATAATTTTGAAAGCTTTGGTATGTATACAAATAATAAATTTATTCTATAATTTGTAAACAGTAATAATTTGATTTATATTTTTAAATAGATAAAATTATGATTAATATGTTTAATATAGAATTATCTATTTTTTTTGAATATTAATGGTGAGACCATGTCTCTGTCTTTATTAAAATTTAATTTAATTCTCTTACAATGCAAAGAATATACAGCTCTCTTACAAAGAGAAGAAAATATAGCTTTTGTACAAAGAAAAGAATAAATTTAAACTTTATATCCTAAGATAGCAAGAAAAGAAACCCAGACTAATTTATTTGCGGTCTAAACCAAATTATCTATTTTTTATTTATATAATAAATTTATAAAAATAATAAGTTTTTGTATGCATGTAATATTACTTTTTAATATAGTTGAAATAATTTTGCATCAATAAATAAATGTTATTTTTGATTGAAATTAATGAATATTATCATTATCATTATTTTTTGAAATAATTGAAAACAATTATAATAATAGTAAACATGTCAGTTTATTTTAGCACAAGCTGCTACAATAAATAATTCAGTCTTGAGAAGTTTTTACTGTATAGCTATTTAATATAGTTGCACAATGCAGAATTTTGCATCAAATGATAAATGTTATTTTTAATTTGGATCAATGAATTTTCTAATTGTCTTTGTGAAACCAAATATACTAATATATACTAATAATAGAAGTCTTTACAAATTTTTAAAACAAACTAATTTAAAACTACTTTTCAAATTTATAAAGCAATATCAGCAAATTTTTAGAGATGCTATATATTAATAGTAATTTTTAAATTACAATCAATATACAATATGGGGTGTGGTAACATAGCAAAGTGGTTAAGTTGTTACATCCCAAGTGGCAGATCAAGTGTTCAAATCCCACTAAAGATGAAAATTTAAAAATTCTGCTTGCATTATGATTAAACTGTATTTGGATGATCAGTTAAAATAAAATATCTGTAGCTACAGTCACACAAGAAAAACTAGGAGGTTTGAGACATTTGTGCAATAAAATGTTATACAAAGAGATGCAAACTGGTAATAGGTAATACAAATATAAGATAAGCTCTTAGGCTGTGTAAATCAGAGAACTGCAAATGCAGGAGCCTGCTTGGCAAGACCCAAGTAGAAAGGTAGTACAGATCTTTGACAGAGCTGCTCTAAAGATTAGACCTAAAAAATAAAATCTAGGTGAACTGACTCAGATATAAGACAGGATATTAAAGAGCACTTATATTAATCAGGCCACTGCAAATAGATTAGAATCAGTCAATCTAACTGAAGAGCTCTTTGGAGCACCAATGTAAACTCTACTAGGCTGCACTATTGGATGAGTATCTGTTTAAGCACAAAGAAAAAGTGCAGAGTAACTGGGTTATCTAGCTTTGTAGTCCAATAGGATGAACAGGTGAAATTGCTAATATTAACTAAGCTGTTAACAAACTTGATAAAAAACAAATACACAAATTAGACTATCTGAATTAGGAGTTTAGAAAAAGAAAGCAGAGATTACTAAAGTACTAGAGATATATTCTGAAGTAAGTTCTGGGTTTGAACAAATTCTACAAGGACAGAAGTAGATTAAATAGTAAAGTTCAAACAAAACTAGGGTTTAAAAGAGAAAGAAGCAGAAGAAAGTTAAAACTGAAGAACAGAACTATAAATAAAAACCTTAACCTGGTATCATAATACTTCTAGATTAGATAAAACTTGAGCTACAGTGGTAGGCCACAGTCTATATATACTAGTTAAAGTGTAGATCATAAATTACATAATAAGAGTAAGAATATTGTAGTTTCTCTCAGGTTTACCTTGAAGATAAAGGGCTAAAAGTAGATTAATAAAGAGATAGCAGCTCACTTTAAAGTCTTAAGTAATCATGTAAATAAAGAGTCTGAATAACTGGTTATAGACTAGGACAAAGAAAACCAATTACCATAGATCTCAGTATATATAGCCGCAGAAGTTTTAATTAGATAACCTAAATAATAGGTGAATTATAGGTACAACATCTAGTATAGAATTTAGTAATAGGCAGACTACTTAAATTAGATATTCAAAAAGCATAAATATGGCTAGAATATACTCTCCAAACATATATATTGACTTTTGAAAGTAATAAAGTATATTTGACTAAGAAGCCACTTTAATATTAAAAAAATCAATATACAACCCTCTTGCTAGATATTCTCACTAATATATAACAAAAATTTATTAAATTTTTATAAACTTTAACATTAAATTTTTTAATAACTACTAATTCAAATTGGCTTAAATTTTTACAATATATAATATTTATATTTAACTATAATATATTTAAATTTTAACTAATTTAAACTAATAGTTTTTGAAAAATCATTTGTTAAATATAGTTAATTTTTTTTAAAAAAATTATTAGCAACTAATTTCTTAAAAACTTTAGTTCAAATTAATTAAAATTTAAATATATTATAGTTAACTATATATACTATAAATATAGTAAAAATTTAAGCTAATTTAAATTAATAATTGTTAAGAAAATTAATATTAAACTTTAAAAAATCTGATAAATTTTATAAAATTATTATTAATCAATAGTAATTATAATTATTATATATTTATAATCAACTAAGGTGCACTTATAGTGTTGAACATCATAATTAGCTATATTTCTAATTTTTTTTTGATTTTAAGGTGACCTCTTTGTCATGCTGCTCTTTATTTGAATATTAGTAGTATTTTTAATCATCAGATATATCCTGACAGCTATACATATTTGTTGAGTATAATTAGCCATACCTGTGGCTTTGAGTATCTATTTAAGTAGTCAGCCTATTACTAAGGTTTACACTAAATGCCATATCTGCACCCCACTAGGAGGGTTAACTATTTAAACCTTCTGCGCTTATGTACTAACCCTTTTATATTCAAGCATAATACTTAGTACCACCTTATTTTCACATGCTGGTTTAGGGCTTTAAAGCAGACTCTACCATTTTAAAGAGTCCTTTGACCTCGAGATAAACCTGCTAAAACTTTTCATATCACATTTAGACTGATCTAAGCTTTGATAACCTACACCTAGTCTGAGAACAAGTACTTGCAAGCCAAATCTCCTACTGTTATCTACTTCTGCCCTTATAAAGTTCACTCTATCTCAGCCCCTTACTCATCTAATCGGGAACTCTTCTACTATTTCACCAAACTTTCAATCCAGATAGCCCAGTTTGGTCTACAAGTTACATTACCTGCTTTCCTACTAGCTTAACCCAGATACTAGCCTGTGCCCTTTTCCTCTGATCAATTCTAGCGGCCTGGTTAGTATAGTGCTCGCCAAACACCTGATCCTCGTCCAGATCCACAGCTTATTGGTTTTCTTCTCAAACTTTTCAGAACCATCGAAAGTAGTGCTACCTCTCTACTCAGAACTTGCTAAGCAGATTCTTATTCAGGACAAAGTCCAACAGATTTACACAGATCTTGAAGACTTATTGTGGGTTTACACTGCCTTTTATCAGTTTGTATCTCTTCATGTAACTTCTCTATTACATAAATGCCCTAAGATCTTTCAGGTCTGTACTACTACCCCAATTAGGGCTTACGAGATAAGCCATCTGTTAGACTATCATTACCCCTTGTACCTATTTGGTCTGATCATCATTACAGGATCTACATCCCAACATCCAAAATAGTCATCAATGCACAAAAGAATTTGACTTTTCATTGTCAGTGAGAATTGAACTCTGGATGTGCCACTTGGGAGGTAACAACTTGACCACTTTACTAAGTCACCACACTCTAGCTATATTTCTAATTAACACATCTCAGAGAAACTAAGTAAAAATATTCAAAACCTCTAAAAACCTTATACTAACTAAAATTTGGATCTTTATATCTAACCCCTATCTTACTCTAAAATTGTATTCTAACTCTAAATTTTAGCCAAAAACTTATTAATACTATAAATACTATAGACATATTTTATATTATTTGTTTATAATTATTAGTAATATATATTAAAAGTTTGTTATTTATCACTACTAGTGATCATCATCAGTGTATAATTAGCCAATTAATTTGCAAAATCAAGTATAATATGCAGAACAGTTTTGTGTAAAAAACAAAGAATTTTTTAAAAAATCAATTGTATTTTAAATTTTGTCTATAAAACCATCTTTCAGGCTTTAACAAAAAATTTTTTACAAAATTTTACTATAGATTTTGTTTAACTTATTATCAAACTATTACCCTTACCCTAATATCAAAACAAATAAACTTTTGTTTAAAATATTTATACGTTATATCTAATTATATCTGATAATAATCACTAGTGATAATTTGTAGTAATTTTTTATATATTAAATATAGTAATTAATTTTTTTTCACTTAGGCTGTCTTGCCAGTGATCTTTTATTAGATTATTGCATTATAGGTATAACACAATGTTGAGCTTGATATTTAGGCCTGACATCTCACAGTTATTTTAAGAGTACTTACAAGTGACCAGCTGCAATGAGCTAAACTTTATTAAAGGACCTCAATAACTCAGATTAATGACCTAAGCTAAATAATCTAAGTCAACCCTAGAAGCAATGTCAGACCACCACCCTACAATAGAATATCACCAATCTGATAACATCTTCTTGTAGGAAAGTAAAAAAACAAAAAAAATCCACTAATACTAATATTAATCCTAAAAAGAGGAAAGAAAAAGGATGAAAACTAATACTAAAAAACAAATACAAAGACAAAAGATAGGATAAAAAAAAAAATTTAAATCTGACTATTATAATTATCAGCCTATGTCGAGCCTTAAAAAATTACATATTACTAAATAAAGATGCTCTATAACATTCTCTATCCTAATAAACTATACTTAAAGAGTAAAAAAAGTTAAAAAAGTTGGTAAAACTAGACACTGTAGTCGACCTAGATAGAGTTAGCCCGAAAATCAAACCAGTAGTTTTGAAGTATTGTCATACAATCCATACTGTTGCTTATTCTGTACATCTGCCTGTTATTCTGTTTTGATAATCCTATTTATAGATTCACGTAAACAGGTAAACAATACTGACTATTTTAAAAAATTACATATCGATCTTTAGAAGGAGTAAGCTAAAACATTCACTTTTTGACAAAATTTCCTCAAAAAAAGTGATGGGCCAATGAAGCTTTTCTGTGATTGTTCTTTGTAAGTTTTACAGTTGTATAGTGATATAAAGCTTATAACAGTCCTAGTATCACTTTAGGCATTCTGTGTTCCCAAAATATTCTTCTAGTTTAGATACCAAATAAAAATAAATGAGTCTACCAGCAAGAAGCTTGACCTTTACCAAAACCAGCCAAAGTAGACTGCATCTTGGTTTTATACTCTTAGTACTTCATCAACAACACACCTACTTCTGTAGGACCAAGTTTATTATTTACTTTACTATCTTCTATAATACTGACTATAATTCAGTTTCTTAATTTTTGTTAACTTGTATATAGTAGTTAATTAATATATATTGATAATTTTTAATCAATATATATTGATTAACTACTATATATTGATATATATCTGCTTAAAAATTTTACTAATAAAATTACATTTACACAGACTTTAAAGTAATAATTTATTATATAATACATAGTAGTGTTATACAAAGAAATAAACACTATAAGACAAACATTATAAAACAAACACTATAAGACAAACACTGTAAGACAAATTATATCTAATTAGTCATCTCTTATTTTGCATCACATATAGCTGCAGGTACATACATATATATAACAGAGCCTGCAGATTAGGGATATCTACAGTAAAGCAGAGTAAATTATTATAATACTATATATATTTATTGAATTAACTTAAGGATTAGTATCCTTTTAGATTAAATTTAAGGTAGTTATATATAAGCAAAATTGTCTTTCCAGCAAGTTTACTAAACCTACTTGAGACTGCTATTTTTTATTGTTTGAATTACTTTAATGATAATTAGCAAAATTTCATAATTTGATTAGTTATATATTATGTAATACTGCTCTACTTAAATATTTGTAAAGTATTTATCATTATAAAATATCAATACAAAATAACAAAATAGCTTATTTTAAATGCATTTTGGAAGATATGCTTTAAAATTGGAGCAATGTGACAGGTTATACACTAGTATTTTACAAAATGAAAACATTGATAAAAATATGCAATCTTATATTTTAAATATAAAATTGTCAAAATAATTATAATGACTCAAAAAGTAAAATTTTGAAGTTATATCTTATATATTGTAATATGCCAAAGATTTTATTAGATCAGTAATTTACAAAAGCAATTACAATTTACAGTTTTGAAGTTATTATATTAAATATCAACTAGACAAAAACTTTTGATTAATATAAATTCAATTTAAAACTTTAGTTAAAATTTAAAATAAATTGCAACCAGTATTTGTATATAATACTCTAAATTGATATATTAAATTTGTTTTGCAATATATTAATTTGGATTCAAAAAATAGTCTATTCATAATAATATTTAAAATAAATTTGAAAACTAAATATATATAAATTCAAATAATATAAATAAAATTAAAAAACAATTCTAAGAAGCAAACAAAATAACTAAAAAATTGCTAATTATTATATCAAAATATTTTAATATTATATATATTAATAAAATTATTTTTTTTATAATTTGGCAATCCTGCTCTTGTTTATTTGGGATCAAGTTATTCAAAATTACAAGTAATTTATCTTTAACTAAAGTAGATCCAACCAAACAAAGAACTCAACCATGTGATTTTATGCACCAGGTGCGATCTGCCTCAATAGCTCTTGGCCTTCCTCAGGGTCCTTAACTCACTAAAAATTTTTTCTCATTGTTCATTGGCTGGCGGCTACCTACTCATCAAGAAGCAAAATCAGAAAATAAAACAAACAAACAAAAAAAAACACAGAGGTATGGAGAATATGGTAAAAGAATACAGAATATGAAAAAAAAGGGGTAAAGGAATCTCAAAAAAAAACAAAAACAAAACAGAAATTTGCTAATCTTAATGGCACAGTTATCAGCCTGTGGGTGGCTTTGAAAAATTACATACTGACTAGACAAATTAGTCTCTACTTCTATTTTTCACTAAACTAGTATGTGAAAGTAAAAACCCAATAGGAAAAACTTTATTGACCGGCTTAAGGTAGAGAGGTCAGAACAGAGTCTCGGAGTATCATTTGTACAGATATCCATTGCATTCGAGGCACATGTATACACATGTTTATTGTTATGTTCTGATTTGGGAGATAAACAATGCCAACTTGTTTAGTACACGTGATATCAATCATTTGGAGGGGTAAGCTAAAATGCACACTTTTTACAAAAATTTTCTCAAAAAAAGTAGTAGGCCAACAAGAGTATGTGAAGTTCTTCTTGTAAGTTTTACAGTTGTATAGTTTAGCTTCTCCATTTCTACCACTTAGGAGTGCACTTTTGGCTACTTCTACAGACTTGTTCCCAGAATAAACCTTCTGATTTGGATGCCAAATACTTTGGGAAATCTACCAGAAAGAAAACTTGATCCTAAAGAAAACTGTCCGTTCTTTTTGGTGCCTGCTCCTTAGTATTTCATGGTTAGACAGCTTAGACTTCATCGACAACAAGCTGCTCCTACTTATAGGACCAAGTTTTAGTATCCACTTTGTTACTTTTCTATACGTTTTGCTGTAGTTCAGTTTTGTTGTTGTTGACCAGAGTATCGTTATCAATAATATTTATTAAATTAATGTTGTATTGTTTTTAAACTCTAATATGATTAAAATTTAGATTTGAAGATATCTATCTTCATTTATATGTATTACTCATTAACTATTACTAGTAATCATGAGCTAATTGCTACTAAAAATAGTATATCAACATTTAAAAATCATGCTGAAGACTTTTTTGAATATACAGCAAGACAAACTCAAATTAATAAAAATGGCTTACTTTGTGAAGTAACCCAATATTTAGATGAAGCAATAGCTATGAAAGAAACTAATATACTTGAATGGTGGAAACATAATAATAGTTAATTTGTTAATTTGTCTGCAATGGCTCAAAACTTTCTTGCTATACCTGTTACAAGCATTACATCTGAACAGATGTTTAGCTGTGCAGACCATATTATTGATGATAATCATGCTTCATTGGATCCAAATACGATAGCTGCATTAATGTGTCAAAAAAATTGGTTGGATGTAGCTTAAAAGCTTGGTTAGAATTTATAATTTTACTTAATCAATGAAGTATACTGCTTTTTTTTAACTTTATACAAAATTATTCTCTTTATTTTTTGTAAAAAAAAAAAAAAAAAAAAAAAAAAAATTGAGCAAATTTTTAAATTTAAAAGTTGTGTCTTCATTAAAAATTGATCTTAAAAATTATATTATGGCTAATGCTAACACTAAAATTTAATATTTTCAATTTAAAAATATAAGCCTATTAAAACCACATATATTATTTGATTATTAATTCTAACATAACTATAAAAAAAGCAAAAACAAATACTTTAAAAATTTTTAAAATTTCAAATTAAAATAAGTTCAGATTTTAGCATAGCCAATTGAAAATTTCTTAGCTATTAAACATTATAGCAAAACATTATAACAAAACTTTATTAATGAATTTACTATAATTAGATAATTTTATTTAGCCACTTTTGATCTTAATATCACTATATCAATATTTAATAATTCTCAAGAGTTCACTATAATAGTAATGTTTGTAAACTTAATGAAAGTTGTTATCATAAGACACTGCATTTAGTATCCAGAGTACAAATCAAAAAACCCCAACTTAATTTGTATCCAAAGTAAAATCCAGAGAAATACTTCAAATGATTCTTAGACAAGGGTTATATTTATGGGATGAAAATAACTATACAAACATAATTAAATTAAACAACAATAATAAGGTTTTAATTTAGTAGGATACAATTCTGGGAGAGTATTGAATGCAGTGCTATATGGTAATAAATCTTGAAAAAAACATGACTAAAGATATAATATAAAAAATAGAAATAGTATTGAATTTGAATTTATATTTTAAAATTATCTCTTTAAAACTATTATTTAAAGTAAGTATAAATTAATTACATTAAATATATTATTTGTTTACTATTTTATATTTAAATAATATAATTCTAAATTATTTTATTTCTATCAATTTAATTCACAGGTATAAAAAAAATTTATTAATATATTTAATTGACGATTCTCCAGTCAACTGAAGAATGATCATAGTGAAACGTGACGTGGTTCTATATATAAATTACTATA
>CAJVPZ010004296.1:0-10105 GCA_910592135.1 Racocetra fulgida | reverse complement strand
TCTTAGATATGGCAATGAGTGGGAAACCTATGGCGGAACCCTTAAATAGACAATGACTAAAGTTGTATATGTGGCTTATTGTACCCTCATTGATATGTTACTGTAAACCCTTCTGTAAAAATATGGACTGTAGATACTTTAATAATAAAGGGAAAACCCCTGACCAATAAGGTCATTCTATAAATAAAAAAAAAAAATTTATATCAAAAAAAACATGTATTTAGAGAGCCTTTTTATAGAGCATACATTAGGGAGGTTGTACTTCAAGGGATCTAACTGTATATAATAAAAAAAATTAAAAAAATTTTTAAATTACTAGATTAAATTGAATAACAGAACAAACTTTATATCTACTATACTATAATGTTAAAATAAATAGATCTATATAGTTATTATAACAAGAAAAGTGTATAAAAACTTATTTGCAATAGATTTTCAATGTCTAGACAATTATATTTGCTTGTGAATTTGAGATCTGGTATTTAAAAGATTTATATACTAATAACTATACTAAAATTTACTTAGTAAATGCCAAGATCAGTCAAGGTAAACTTTTTATTAAAAAGTTTTTGTGCTTTATAGTTTTGATATTAAAAACTTGTTATGTTACACTATGGATTGTATTATTTTTTATACTGATTTATTTTAAATTTATTAACCTTATATATAATCTCAATATTTTTATTCAGGCTTTGTATATATGTAATCTCTGTTACATTGTTATATGAAATTTTCTTCAGTTAACTGGTAGATCATCAATTAAAATAAATAAAAAAATTAAAAAAAATTTAAAATTAAATTAAGAATAAATTTTATCGTAACAATCTGTTACATGTAACAACCTCATATTAGCCAATAGTATTTAGAATTAGGGTTTAAGTTACACAAATTTTTGTTATTTTTATTGGTTATACTAATTAAGTTGTTACAAATAAGCACATAACAGGTTGTTACAATTAGATTCATCCAATTAGGGTTTGAGTTACACAAATTTTTGTTTATTTTTATTGGTTGTACTAATTAAGTTGTTACAAATAAGCACATAATTAGTTGTTACAATTAAATTCATCCTTGGATTAATATTATATTAGCGTTAGGGCCTAAGATGGGGCAAAACATAGTTTATACTAAAATTTTGCAAGAAATTTTTTTATTAGAACAAAAAGGTAGTTTCATAAGCAAAATTTTGAGTCATTAAAGACTTTTTACAAAAACAACTAAGTTTGTTTTAATTTTATATACATCCGATTTTAATATTATATTGCAATTAATAATTTTATTAGTTAAAATTAATGTAGTATTGAATACTACTAGTGTGCTTTAGTAGAACTAAAAAATTTTATTGTTCATAAACTTATAATCATGTTTTTATGAGAACTCTAAAAACACTAATTTTGAACACTGATTATGACTACTGTATATTTGTTGACTTTTACTAACAAACTTAACTCACTTGGCTAATATACAATAACTGACTATTGAATGAGTACCTAAATATTATATATTCAAAATATTCATACCCATCATAAAAAAATAAAATAAATAATATTAATTTAATCAAAAAGAAATTTATTACTAATTGGTAAAAGTTAGTTATAACAAATATATAACACCTTTATTCTAATAAATTCTCTATTTGTTTAATCAAATTTAAGAATTTTTGCTAGTGTTATATTATAAACACATCAACCTTACTAGTTATAATAAATATATTACCAAAAAAAAGAATAAAATTCATAAAAACATTCAAATCAATTTATTATATTAAGAAATAAAATGCTCATATATTTGATTAATGCAGTCCTATAGAATCAAAATATCATATAATTTTATATATACTCTACCACATCTAGAATTAAGTTAATTATAACTAAAGTTAATAGAAGTAGAGTTTTGTAAAGTATAGCTATTAAATTTATCAAACCTTTGGAACAAGTTGATTACTACAAAGGTTTAGAGAAATTAAATTTATTTATAAGAGTGTTAGTACTTTTAAGCTTATGCAACCAATTTTATTAGCACAAAGATTTAAGATTTATTTATTTTATGCAATATTATTAGGAAAATAATTACATCTATAAACAATTCAATAAGAATTCTAAGAATCCTAATTGTATTGTATATTTTTTCAAAAAATTTACCAAATTAAAATAGTTTAATAAATTAAAAAAAAACAAAACATATTTAAAAGTTATTTTTGTATAAATCTACAAGTTGCAGCAGCAAAAATAGCTATTTAGTCAAAGAAATATTGTTTTGTTTATGCAATATCAGTGAGAAAATAACCCGTATTTCTTTGTATAGAAATCTAGTTGGTTTTGATTAATGTTATAAAATCTTCAGCCATGTTTGTGCTTCTTTAATATTATAAAACTTTTAGCCATATTTAGAAAGATAAAAATTTCTTCATTCTACTTTCATCTGTATAAAAAAATAGGTTGATTTCCTTGTATGAAAATCTAATTGATTCAGTTGATATCATAAAACTTTCAGCTAGAATTGATTTCTTGATGTAGTAAAACTTTTAGTTGTATTTGTAATTTTTTTTGAATATTAATGGTGAAACTATGTCTCTGTTTTTATTAAAATTTAATTTAACTCTCTTACAAAGCAAAGAATATACAGCTCTCTTATAAAGAAAAGAGAATATAACTCTTATACAAAGAAAGAATATATTAAACTTTATATTCTAAATATTTGTAATTTCTTAATATAGCTATATTTAGAAAAATATGAGTTTTCTTATTCTACTTTCATCTATATATAAATAGATAGAAGTTGATTTCTTTGTACGAAAATCTAGTTGATTTTAATTAATGTCATGAAATGTCAGCTGTGTTTATGAGTTATTAATATTTTGAAACTTTCAGCTGTGTTTAGAAAGACAGGAGTTTCTTTGTTTTACTTTTATTTGTGTATAAATAAATAGGTTAATTTCCTTGTATAAAAATCTGGTTGATTTGGTTGATGTTATGAAACTTTCAGCTGTGTTTAAAAAAATAGAAGTTTTCTTGTTCTACTTTCATCTATATGTAAATAGATTGATTGATTTTCTTGTAAAAAAATCTAATTAATTTTGGTTTATGTTATAAAAATTTAGCTGAGAATTGATTTCTTAATATTTTAAAATTTTAGCTAAATATTTGTGTTCTACTTTCATCTATATATAAATAGATTTTCTTATATGAAAATCTAGTTGATTTCAGTTAATGTAGAAAGATAGAAGATTTCTTGTTCTACTATAATCCATGTGTAAATAGATAGAAGTTGATTTCCTTATATGTTGATTCCAGTTAAAATGTTGTAAAACTTTCAGCTATATTTAGAAAAATAGAAGTTTCCTTGTTCTACTTACATCTATATGTAAATAAATAGAAGTTGATTTCCTTGTATAAAAATTTAGTTGATTCTAATAAAACATAGCCTTTTAAATATGGCTGAAAGTTTCATAATATTAAGAAATCAACTCTGAGCTGAAAGTTTTTTAACATCAAGAAATTAATTCTCAGCTAAAAGTTTCATAACATCAATGTAATTTTTTTAATTAAGTCAACTAATTTAATAGTATATTAAAAACTGGTCAATAAAATTCTGACCATCTGGTTAGACTACTTAACATCTCTACTGATTAATTATTAAAAATTATTTTAAACAATATTTTGCATCATTCTAACTATTTACATATGGACAAAAGTTTTACATCAAACATTAAACTCTATCTGAAAGTTTTTTTAAACATTATTCTGATGTTGAGCAAGATATTAGATTAGTTTATTAGCTTAAAAAATTATATAATATTTTTAAATTATAAATTTAAAATCTTAATATTATTAATTACTAATATAATAATAAATTAAACTTATCAGGGAGATAGCAACTTAGTGAAGTTGGTAAGTTGTTGCATCTTCAAGTGGCAGAACAAGGGTTTGAATCCCACTGGCAACAAAATTCAAATTTTACAGAATATGTTATAGCAGACTATGTGTAATCTGATAGATCATCAGATCTGTAAACTTGGTTATACCAGCTTATACTAGAAGGTTGTAAAATATTAGTATAATATATGAGTTACATGAAATCTAAGTGAAGTAGCTAGGTCAATCCAGATATTAGGTTCACGGAAGCCTGCTTAGCAAGCCTGAGTAAAAAGGTAACACAAATCTTTAACAGTACTATATAAAGGATTATCTAAGAAATATGGATACCAATTTTAGTGATCTGAACGAGAACTAAGTATTTGGCAAGACACTATACCAACCAGGCTGCTAGATAAGTAACTAGAAGAAAAGGACCCAACCGTGAGAACTAGGAGCAGATTACAGCCCCTTTAGGTTATTTGAATTGGAAGTTTAGATTACTGATGAAACTTAGGTGCTGGTAAAAGTCTGTATAGTAAGTAAGTACTGAAGTTTTGATAAACTTTACAAAGGCAAAAGTAGATAATGGTAGTGACTTTAACTCATGAGTATTTGTTCTCAAACTTGGCTTAAGTTATTAAAGTCTAGATTAGCCAAATTGTGAGTATGAAAAGCTCTAGCAGATTTACTTTGAGAACAAAAAGCTCTTTATAAAATATAAGCCTGTCTTAAAGTTCTAAGTCAGAGATCTGAAAATAAGGGTATACTAATATATTTTTGCTCAATTAGAGAATTTATATACATAAATGCAGAGGGCTTAAATAGATAACCTATAGTTTGATAATAGATATAGCAAATAGTTTAGTCTCTATAGTGTAATACTAATATGCAAACTACTTAAATAAGCAACCAAAAGTTGTATATATAGCTAGTTGTACTCTTCTCTATATATATGATATGAAGTTACTATACTGTAAAAGTTAATAATAATCAAATAAAAGGATAGTGACTAAGAGGTTATCTTAAAACCAAAAAAAATAAATAAATTAAACCTATTATAAAATTAAAATCATAATATGTATTATTAAAATCTATTATAAATTTAATATTTTTTTTATTTTTATTTTGAATTTGCTGTATATAGAATAAGATTAGTTATAGATTGTATCAGAATGATATTAATTTAAACTATTTATTATATTTTGTATAACTATCTAAGTGTAGCAAATCATCTTTTAATTTTCAATTTAAAAACTAAGTTAAGTTAAACTACTATTAGTTATAACAAGTGAAAGAGAAGGTCCAGATAAATTTAAAATCTTAAAATTTATATTATCTATTTTTTTCAAAATACTTTTAAATATAATTGTATATAAATTTATTTAAAAAAGATATGAAAATGTCTTTTTTAACTTGATATAGATAGTTTATTATAAGTTTTAACCCAATAAATTGATTAAAATGAAAATCAATTAGAATATTATTCTCTTGTAATTTAGGATATTCTATTAATAAAATGATATGATTATAAAACTTTTTTTAATATAAAAATTCATTAAAAGAACTATTTTGAGGATTATAACCAGATATTAAAAACTTAATTAGCTTATTAATCTCTTTTTTTTGCAAATATTCATCAGTTTGATTAGATTGATTATATATCACCTGAATATAGTTTACTTGATAATAAAATTTCTTTTAGTTGAGATTAATTTGAGTTTATTTTTTGTGTTTTTTAATGAAATAAAAACTTGCTGCCAGCCTTGTTTGTTATCAATTTTAATATTAGAAGTTTAATCAGAATTGACTAAAGAGGTCTTCTCTTTATTTTTAAAATATAAAGATTTATTTGTTTTGTTTTATTTTTTTTTGGTTCAGCTATTAAGAAAAAAGTGAAATTGATTGTAAATGCTGATTGTTATTTGTATTAGTTAAAAAATCTGAACTCTAAAAAATAGGTGTGAGTCAACAAAAATTTAGCTAATCTAATTGAATCAGTTTATATTTCTAACTAAAATTGAATAATAAAAAATAATAAATTAAGCATTCCTGAAAAATATACCCTATAGCCTACACTATGCTAACTTTTGTCTGCAATATAATAATTTAGCCAGCATTATATACAAAAAGAGTATTTAATTTCAAAATAGTAACTAAGTTTGGCTATTAATAACAATTATATTATATCTAAATTTATTAATAGGAATGTTTTATAGAATAGGTGAGCAAAATCTGCAAACTCTGCAACTTCGCTATGAAAAAATTAATGATTACTAATCATTAGTGAAACTTATTTCTTATATTGTCTATCTATATAGAATATCTATTAATAGTTTTGCTATATGAAGACAATTTAAAAATTTAAGAGCTAAAGTTGAACTTTGTATATATATATTCATTATATCTAGGCTATTGTAATTAAGGATAGAGTATACATGGATCATTTATTATATGATATATATGGCAATTCTATTTGTGTAATAGATTATATAGTAAGCACAAATCTAATTGGGTAATTACTTGTTTTAGAAATATTTTTACTGTTTTTTTGTATAACTTTGGAAAATGAAAAAAATCTCCAGAAACTTTACAACATATATATATCTATTTTTTAAAAATAATATAGCCTCCTAAAGTTTTACTACTATAAATAGAAGGTTTGATTTGTATATTTCAAATTTTGGTAAAATTTAGCTGTAGTTTTGAGAATTTTTACTAGCAATGTATTTTAATTTATGCATAAAATTCTGTTGTATCACTGAGATCATATGATAAATGATCAATGTATACTCTATCCTTAATCTAAAACAACAAATTGAATAACAAATAGTATTCTACCTAAATAAGTTACAGAATTTGTAGGTTGAAGAAAGTTTTATAATTAACTATTTGTTTGTAACTATGTCTGAATATATGACTTTCTGCTATTACTTTATTAATAAAATCTTTTATAATTTTTATTACAAAATTTGTATTGCAAACATATATAAAGGTTCAGGTCAGTTGTTAAAATTTTTATAAAAATTTGATCAAAACTAAAATATTTGATTTTAAAACAAAGAAATTTAATTTATAAAAGCTTCTTTTTGTTTTTAATATGATACAAACTCATTATAACTTGGATGCTTGAATCCACGACTTTTAGCTACTATCTTTGTAAAGAAATTACTTATAGTTTGTAACCAAAATTGGTCAACATCAAAAGTTCTATGAACAACTGGCTCATATAGATCATTATATAAATATGAATGCATCAACAACTTGATTCTATAAAAAATTAATAAAATTAGTTCAAACTCTATATATCAATTTGAAAAATAAAAAATACTTAATTGTTAAATTATAATTAAGATAAAAGCTTCAAAAATAAATATAAAAAAATAGTATTGCAAGTACAAAATTTCATGAAAGTTTTTATTACAAATTTAAAATGTGATAAACATTTATAAATTTTTTGAAAAGTTTTTTCTTATTCATTTTTGTAATTTCTAATTTTAACTCTTAAAATTTTTTAGTTTTTTATAATTTTTGTAGTCTTTCAAAAAATTATAGCTATTTACTATATATATATATATTCATTTCATATTTAAGTATTTTTTTTTCAGTGTTAAGATGAAGTCATGCCTCTTGTATTTTTTATTAATTCTTAAGTTTGTACACTACTATACAACCTTGTCACTTATTCATGCACCTACTAACCAAACTAATTTTCGAATACTGGGCTCAGCCTACTTTATCTATGACCTAAACCTACTAGAGTATTCCGTATTTCATCTCTGTATTACCTGGTTTTTGTGCTTCACAACTAACTAATTTTAGTTACACAACCATATTCTCTTCATGACACACAATCAACCCTCAGTGACTCCCAATTTGGTTCATTTGGTTATTGGTCCCTAAAGACCTCCCAGATTGGTGTGCTTGCAGAGAGCCTCTTATACATGTATTTCAAGCCAGGTCCCTGCTCCTAGTTAGGTTTACCATATGACAAAGTTGGTACTACCTGATGGATTAAGACTTATTTTGGATTTGTGCTGACTGAGTTACACCAGTTTATATTTCTATATTTCTATGAATGCCTAATCCTCCCACAGGTACTACTAACCTGTATCTTAAGCCAGGGACCTGCTGCCACCACTGGTTTGCCATTCACAGGTCTTTTATCATCCCTTTTTTGGTCTTTTATGTGTTGCGTACTTTTCTATCCCCTTTTGTACTCTCTTTTATGGTATTCGTTAGGAACTTGTTTCGTATATAGTAACCTATATACTTCCAGCCATTGGCCTTTGTTGTACATATTGTACAACTTCCAACTTGGAGTATCTCAACCTGGTTGGTGCAGCATTCATACTGGTAAATTCTTAACCCTTTTCGTTATAGACTTCTATATAGGTGTGACCAGAGCTCTAATTTAGTATATTTAATCTTATAGGGATAGGTATGCCCTCTACGTTGAGTAACCTTCTATAGTAGATTGTTCTACAGAGCCAAAGGTGCTTCTAATTCTAGTTAAGGTATGATCCTTTATCACAGCCCATAGTCATATATCACCACTTCACTCACTACTCCAGTTTTGGCTACCATTGTATTACTCTTCCAAGCAAGTACCTTACAAGTTAGATGCAAGTATGTTGGTACTGCCTCCAGGTCACTCCAACCAGAGGACTAATTTGTACAATCTTCTATGTAATCTAACCTTTTGTGATGCTGCTATCATATATAATGCCTATACTTCATAATCTGGTCTCCTTCTAAGAACTCCTTATTCTGGTTTCTTACTGCACTTGGACTTCCACAGAGCTTTGCATTTGATTTTATGGCCTCCATAGGTTATAGAAGCAAATTTTATTAAAATTTGCCTCCAGCCTGACTCGAACCATTGATCTAGTCTGTGGGAGTTGGGAGCTTAACCGCTAAGCTATGGAACCCAAACCCCTTTCATATTTAATTATATAACAGATCAGTATTATATATAATATAATTTATAATCTTATCAAAGAATACTGTAAATTATACATGACTTGGTTTTAATGTTCTGTAATAGATAATACAATAATTTTTTATTTGAACAAGCATACACATTTATTATTAAACAAAGCCTTTTGCAATAGTATACAAAGAATTAGAAACTTTGTATATATCATTAAATTTTTAACAATAGGTAAATTTCTGTTCACTTATACTCTTTTTGAAATTTGGTTGATTGTTGCATAGTATTTATTTTTTTTATATTTTTTTTATAATGAAAAATTCTTTAAAAAATTGTGATACTTGATATATTTTAATGCATATAATTGCATAACAGACCTGCTTTATATTATATTATAATATATTAATTATTATCATAATGCTGTATATTATACAGAACTCAGAGTTTTATTTTAATGTTTTGCAAAATAGATAATACAAATAAATATGGCAAAATTGTATAAATTAAAACAAATATAAATTAATTATTTCCTTATTTGAATAGGTGCTTTTAGGCATCTCTTACAAGAGATATATATCTTATAGGGAGATGTATATCTCCTGCCAATAGCAATCTATAATTTAGTGCAACATAACTGATCAAGAAAATTTAAAACAACATTCGTTTAAAGAAAAATCACTTATTTTTTAAAAAAACACATAAGAAACCTACTTTTGTGCTCTAATAAAAAGCTTTCCTTAAGCAAATTTACTATGTAATCTATTTACCTCTAACCTTAATCTAATGTCATTCTAATATAAATAAACTTTAAAAGATTTTGGGAGATATATCTTCTGTGAGAGATGCCTATAATTTCTCTATTTGAATAAGCACATTTATCTTTAAACAAAGCCTTTTGTAATAGCATGCAAAAAATTAGAAACTTTGTATATATTATTAAATTCTTAGCAATAAATAAATTATTTTTTTACTAATTTTTTTAGGTTGAAAATTCTTTAATTAATTAAAAAATTATGATATCTGATATATTTTAATATATATAATTGCATAACAGATCTGCTTTATATAGATATTATACTAAAACTACTAAGATATATACTAAAATAGAATATTATTTCAAATAATTAAATCTTACAAGTTTATATGATCTATAGACTATATAGAAATCAGATAATAGTAGTATATATAATTAAATATTAATATTGGCACTCAAGACTGTACAATGGGTATAGGTTGGGTCCAATTAGACACCAACAATCTCATTATACATAAATTCACAGCAAAAATTCACTTCTGGCCATCTTCTTATAAAGCAGAA
>CAJVPZ010004295.1:0-10106 GCA_910592135.1 Racocetra fulgida | reverse complement strand
AATGCGATGTCGGTTAAATAGGCTGTTAAATAATTTCGAGAAAATAAGATCCACCCAACTCGGATAAATTGACTAGCTCAGGTAAATCGGTGGCTCAGTTTACCCGGTTGACTCAGCTAACCCGATTAACTTGGTTGACCTAGTTAAGCCGCTTGACTCAGCCAACCCAATTAGCTTAGTTTACCTGGCTATTCTGGCTAATCTGGTTTACCTAGTGTAACTATTATTCGGGAGAGGCTGCTTATCTCTTTATCTCTAATAGTTACGGGAACATCTAAACTTTTGTGACTGAGAGATAGTTTTCAATTTTTTTCTTGATAAAGGCCTCTTCAGCTCTACACTAGCTTACTTCCTTTATCATTACTGGTAAGATTAAAGGGAATCTCTGTCTTTATTAAACTCAAAAGCTGTGCTTATATACATTTTGGTTAATTATGCTACACGTTGACGTGTTACGCGTTAACGTGCTATTTAACATGCTAATATATTAAAGAACTTTTAGCCCACCGCTATCCCGGTCCTTCAAAATCAAGGAACTTTTGCCCCTTATTGCAATCAGCGTGCTACACGTTAACGTGCTATGTAATACAATAATATATACAAAAGGAGCGATCATATGCTAGACGATAAATACATACAAGCTTTAACCTCATGCTAACGCTAACCAATATTTAATGACTTATACAAAATAAGAATCAAAATATATTTACTAAATAAGAAAAGATGATCTATTTACAAATCGGGGAATGGAAGAAAATTCATATTCTCTAATGTCACAAATTCTTAATTTATGACACCAGCTAACCCGGTTGATAAATCACTTGATTTATTACGTAAGATAAAATAATTAAAATGCGGGATATGCTTGTGTGTGCAAATTTTCGGTTATAAATTTTATCAGGGTATGCTTTTAGATGTGTGTTAATAATTTTTAATATTTCTTCTGACTTAAATCTAATAAAATATTTTCCATTCTGTAAAGATTTCACAAATTTTCTATTGCTGATGGGAAGTTTATTGATTTTCTATTCCAAAATTTTTCATTAGGCCTACATAACATTGAGAAGTGTTCTCGATAACTGTTAGTCGTAAATCATTATATTTCTAGTTGAAGTTTAATTCAACTTTTTGATATAAGATACAGGTTTCCTTATAAAATTTCCCACATATTATTCCAAATGAGTAAATATTTGATATTGTTGTATATTGACCTCTGTCTAAGTTTCTGGTGCTATATCTGGTAAAATCCTAAAAACTCCTCCTGAGACGTATACGATGCCTGGCTTTAGCAGTAATCAAATTATCTAAATTTCATTTATTCATATTAATTGATAGAATAAAGAGCATTTATTAATCTAAGTACAATATTTTACTGTATTTAAAATAAACAATTCATATTCATAATATTTCTATTTAATTTCGGTTCATATATAGTTAGTTTCACTTTATCCGCATTAATTTGGGGAATGGGCGTAAAGTGCATTTATCAATCTATGTATTTAAAATAAGATATTGATTATTTATTTTAAGCGCCACGTTATAAAAGTATCTTATTATACAAAATGTACACTAGTGATGCCTGACGAAATGACGAAATGACGAAACCTTATTCGTCAGGCATCACTAATGTACACATTTTAGCAAAGATAACATGAATAAGGCATAGTTAAACATGTAGTCCTAACACAAATTCAAGTATATGTAGTAGGTATTGAAATTCGAGAGAAATAAATGTTAGGATGATAAAATATCGGGTAAATGAAATATCAAGGAAATAAAAGTGTTGGGATGTAATTATTGTTGAAATGGTTGTATCAGAATCTTGAGGAAATGATTATTAGAAAATAAAAGTCAGAAAAATAATTGGGACTCGGTGAACCGGAGGAAGAATAAAAATTATTATCACTTGTTCGGGATTATGATCTATTGGGATTTTTATTTTGGGATTTAGCTTTCGGGGTATTCTTTATTCAGGATTTTCTAAAATATCAGAATTTTAGTACCATCAAGACTCTGACGTTTGGGATATCAAATAAACCCTGATTTTGAACCATCAGGATGTTGAACTATTGGATCGGTATTTTATACGTACTATACAGGATTTTGAAGAAATTGAATTGTGAGAATATTGTACTATTTAGGATTTATGTGTTTAAACTTTCTATAATCAGATTTATGTATTGGCGAAAATATAAATATTGAAATCTAATACAAATCCAAACTAGTAATAGACGGAAGTGTTTTATAGGGTTGGAACCTTATTTAAACTTCACGTTCAATAAGAAAACGGTGTAGTTAGTATAGTAGCTTATATATTATGATATGTTATAATGAAAAATTTAGGGATGGACAAGTCCGGTCCAGTCCGTCCGGTCCTAAAAAGATCGGTCTATTAATGTTTTCAGTTCCAGTCCCAATAACGGTCCGTAATTATTTAATCTTATTGGCTAGCGGAGAAAATCAAATCATATGACGTCGATAATTGAAAATAAAAGATTATGTAACATATTTTTTAATTAGTTATTTGAATTATTCATGAGGACCGGTCCAGACCAGTGTTGGAAATCATATTTTCACAGTGTTCACAAGAGCATAAATTTTTTAAAAAAATAAATTTTTTTTATTTTATGTTCACATTTGTGAACATGTCTTATGAATTTCCAATACTGGTCCAGACTGGTCTCATGACCGAGGACCAGTTAACCATAAGACTGGTTAAAAAGACCGGTCCTTATTCGGTCTTTTCAGGACTGATCCACCCCTAGAAAAATTAGAAGTATAAATAGAATGCATTAATTTTACATACAATTCATAAAGTCATAAGGAAACTAACTTCTGATAAGCCGAAAAGTATTATAACTAATCTTTGTAAGCGTGTACTTGTTAGTAGATTAGAAAATAATATATGTCACTTTGCAATTAAACTTATGACTAAAAACGTAAACCATATCAATGGTGAGATTTTCATTTTGATTATTTTCATTGTTACAGGTATTGTTAATATTTGAGTACTATGGGCGAGAGCAACCCTTTATATATGTTGTGCCTCAGACTAACGCTTGCCTCAGATCACAGCTGACGAACCTCAGATGCAGATCATCAGGTGAGGTGCGTAACCTATCGATCGGTCACCTGAGGTGCCTCAGTTATAATCTGACGCAAAATAATCGTCATAAGTCTAAAATAATATCGATATCGTAATAAGCCTATAACGACAAGATTATGTGAGTTAGCGAAAGTAAGAGAGTAAAATGGATCAAATAAAAGCCCCTTTTTTACATTCTTGGTTTCTTGAATCTCTTCGGTATCTTTCATTCCAGTAACATTTTTTACTCTGAGTTACATCATCTTTTTTACTGGTAGCATTCTTTGTCTTGAATCTTGGTGTTTTTTTTACCTCTGATAGCATTCTATAACTTGAATCTCTGGCGCCTTTCTTACCTTCAGTAACACTTTATACCTGGAATCTCTGGTGTTTTTCTTACCTTCAATAACATTTTATACCTTGAATCTCTTCGACATTTTACCATCAGTAGCATTTTTTTTTTTTGCATTGAATCTCTTTGGCATCTTGTTCTTTTCTTGAACTTTTTCCTTGAATTTTTGCTGCACCTTTCTTTCTAGGTCTCTACAACACATTCTTCTTCAATAGTACTTTTTTCTGCAACACATTCTACTTAAATAATATATCTTTTAATACATATTTTTTTTTTCTATATATATAGTTTTTTTTTTTTTGTTTTTTTAATACAACACAATGGAATCTAGCTTTGTTAGTAAAAGCATACTTGATCAAATTATAGAAAACTATATAGCCAATCTTTCTGAATCTAAATACAAAAGGTTTTGATAAACCTTGAACTTCTTAATCAAATAAAGAACATTTTAATGAATCCTAAAGATAACTCCCTATATGATAAGGGCACTTGTGATTGGACAAAAAAAAGATTCAAGATTGAAGAGATTGCACCAAATGATTATAGAGTTATTACGAAAGCTTCAAATAACCCAGTTCTTATTGTTAAAAGGTTCTATAAAGTTTTATGTTACATTTATAGTAAGGTTACACAGCATGGTAGATAGAAACAAACATGAAAATCTGTATGAAATAAATGAAATTGGATAAAGCAGGATATTGTTAAACAGTTTGTGAATAGTTGTGCAATATGTGCTGTTAGAAAGCCAGCATTTCACCCCTTAGCTGCCAAGCCCATAATCATGAAGAAATTTTTGTCCAGAGTTCAGATAAATTTAAATTTTTTTTTTTTAAAAAAAAAATTGTTAAATTTATTAAAATTTTTTTCACAGATAGATTTAATTGATTTTAGCTTTGATCTGGACAAAGAATTTAAATATGTGTGTCATGTTAGAGATTATTTCACCAGGTTTTCCTGGGTGAGAGCATTAACTTCAAAAAGGGTGATCGAAGTTGCATCCTTTTTGTTTGATTTGTTTCATTCAATTGGGTCACCACCAACTATATTACAATCAGATTATGGGAAAAAGTTTGTTTCACAAGTAATTAAGGAACTTATGGTCCTATGGTCATCTGTTAAAGTAACTAATGGAAGATCTTGACATCTTCAGTCTTAAGAGTTGGTCAAACGTGCAAATGGAATTTTAGAATAAAAATTAGGAAAATGAAAGGAAACTAATGATCGAAATGACTGGTTTTTGGTTTAAGGTTTGTTATAATGGCTATGAACAATTTATGGTGTCGAGCACATAAAAAAACACCTTATGAGCTTGTATATGGTGATAGGCCTTGTGGTAATTGCACTTTAGTAAGTGAATTATATAATAACAACATTTATGATGAAGAAAAGATTCTCACTACAATTGATATTCAAACTGACAATATAACAAATTTAGATGATGATCTGTATAGTAATTTAATTTTATTATTTTTACTATTAGTTATTTATTTTTAGTATTTTTATGTTTTACTTGTATTTGCAATTATTATTAGATCAAGACTTAGATTCAGATATATTGTACTCAGAACCATCAGCTCAGGAACTATTGTTTCAGAAACCATCATCTAAAGAATCATCACCTCAGGAACCATCACCTCAGAAACTATCATCTCAGGAGCTATCACCTTAAGAACCATCATCTAAAGAACCATCATCTAAAGAATCATCACCTTATGAACTATCACCTCAGAAACTATCGCATAGAGAACCATCACCTAGAGAACCATCACCTAGAGAACCATCGCCTAGAGAACCATTGCCTAAAGAACCATTGCTTAGAGAACCATTGTCTAGAGAAAAATTGCCTAGAGAACCATCATCGCTTAGAGAACCATTGCATAGAGAACCATCGTCTAGAAAATCATTGTCTTGAAAACCATTGCCTCAAGAACCATCACCACAGGAACCATCGCCACAGGAACCAGCACCACCATCTCAATCTGTAAGTTCTTTGAAATTACAAATGAAACCTTAGTATAACAATTAATTTCTATTTGTGTTAATTTTATAAATTAGGAAAAACATCTGAATTCAGCTCTTGCTGATATTACAAATCAAGGTTATGCTATGCAACATGAAATTTTACGAGATTCTGCTCACCGTGAGCTTCAACTGTATACAGAAAAAATGACCAATCAAATGTTAAAAAAAAGGAAGTTAGTTGATTTTAAAGTTGGTGATTTCGTTCAAGTGAATATTCCAAAGATTGATCAGTTTGCAATTGATCACCCTAGTCTTCCTTGTAAAATTATGAAGAAAACTGAAAATCAACAATACAGACTGGGATGCAAATATGGTGTACTTAATGTATGCTATTCCTCAGGTGAATTTGAAATACTTGGAGCTTCCAACTGCCCTGAACTTAATGTAATACCATTAGCAGAAATTTCTCTTTGAGAAGTGGCAAGGCTTCAAAGTGTTGGATTGATGTCAAATTCAATTTGCAACTGCAAAGGTACATGTAATAGTAAAAGATGTAATTGCAAAAAGGTAAACGGAAAATGTTCAAGCAGATGTCATAGTGGTCGCTTTTGTTTAAACAAAGATTAGTAAAAAGTATAAAAACTAAAATAAATAGCTTTAATTTGTAATTTTTTTTTTATATTGAAATTAAATAAACTTTAATTGCTTTATTTAAATGTATATTATGTATAAATAATTACGTATTAAAAATAAAATTTTTGTTATTGTTCAATTATGCGTCAGATTATAACTGAGGCACCTCAGGTGACCGATCGATAGGTTACGCACCTCAACTGACGATCTGCATCTGAGGTGCGTCAGCTGTGATCTGAGGCAAGCGTTAGTCTGAGGCACAACATATACATTCCATTTCTTATGATGTTTACGCTAAGATTATAAAATATACACTACAAACTCTGACTCATGCATGCTTTCCCACAGGTAGCTCATTCTATCAAGTTTATGCAAGCGCGTATGCGCTCAAAATATCGCGAAAACGCGGCTAGGGGAAATTCACATGGGTTAAACCACTCAGAATACATAATAATAATGCCTAATAGTATAAAGGTAAGATTAACATGGCTATGGCGATATAATTATGGAACGTATGTGACAACTTAATGAATTAGACAAATACGGAACTGGGAGACACAGGGAAAAATTATTCGTTACATACGTACTGAGAATCATAAATCTAAAATAAATACAAATTTGTGACTGGTTGGAAATAATTTTTAGCCAATCATGTTTTCGCATTTCGAATTTATTTTAGATTTCAGATTCCCGGTGTGATACATATAATTTGAAAAGCGCGATACAGAAAAACAAATCGCAATTTATAATTAGAGCGATATGGTTATGTTAGATTCGAATTGTCGAAAGGTTATGTGATTGTGCCTTTGATATGTGGTAAATCCATTTTTTTGGTAAGTTTGTTTTGTTTTTTTTTTTTTTTTGAGAAAATAATTACAACCATAAATTTTCATGATCAAATTGCTGATTAAAGGTTCTACAGGGAGCTGGACATCAATAAGACTTCTATGTGTACGGCTATAAAGTCTTCACTCCATTTCCCTCCGCTCCAGCCCAAAAATAAATTTTTCTATCGATCGATTGTTCATAACCCCATATCGCACCTAATGAAATTCCGTAGATGACCACATACAAGATCTTTTGACAAAATATTCTTTCAACAAGTTCAAAATAATCACAGCATAGTTAATAAAATAACTTCAGCTTTGAGATTGTTGAATATACTAACAAAATTTCGATCAGTTATTCTATTTTTTTTATTGTTATAAGTACCGTAAAATAAAGTAAATAAAACTAAAATATTATTTAATTTCTAATTCCTAATTCTGGCAATCCATTATTTACATTCCAAATTGATTTCGTGCTTGAAGTAACTTTACATGCACCACTATGAACATCTACATACAATTCTTCTAAATTTGCAATTATTATTTTAGTATCATTCAATTCTGATAGAATTTTTTCATCGTTTCGCCACCCGCTTATAATCTCGTGGAGTTTTTCTGCTCTAGGCCTATTTATTGGCTCCTTGTCCCAACATTGTTTCATCAGTTCAACATAACATTGTGGTGTTTCTTCGTTACCGGGTGGTCGTAAACTTTCAAAAAATATTTTTAATTGAAGTTCAATTTCACTTAAGGTAAAATTATATGAAACAGACTTTCGATACAAGATTTCCCACATAACTATCCCAAATGAATAAATATCAGATGATGTAGTATATTGACCTCCATTTAAAACTTTTGGACCAATATAAGGTAAAACACCACAAATCCGACCATCATTTTGTTTCAAATACTGAATCGAAAGTCCCAAGTCCGCAATATATGCATTATATAAATCAACTTGCAAAATATTACCACTATGCAAATCTCGGTGAATAAGTTCTTGAGAATGAATTAGTTGAGGATCAAAAGCAATACAATCCAATAATGTTAATTTGTTTTTCCATTCCATTTGTGCTATAGAATGAAGGTTGCCACGCAAAGTACCGTTAGGCGTATATTGTATCACATGAATATAATTTTTAGAAATCTTAAAAATGTTGGATTTTTATTGCCAAGATCACAATATGCTTTTAACTTTTGCAGTAAAGATATGTAGTTAATTATAAATAATTAAACTTTAAACACGTTAGAACATAAATAAAATTACCTCTTACATAAATTCCTTATTACACTCTTTTGAATTATGAAGCAGCAGGCTGGCCAACATTTCGGTCTGTATCTATCCACATAGCATAATATACAGTTGCAAATCCACCTTTTCCTATTATTTCAATACAAATTCATTATAAAGAATCCAAGATAACAATTGCTTACTTTCAACCAATATTTCTAAATTATCAATTCTTCACCTGTTTTTTAATAACAAATGTTAATTAATATTAGTTTGTTTTCATTATCTGACAAATAAATATAATCAACAATAATTATATGCCTGATATTTGTTTCCGTTCTCTAATAATTTATTTTAATTACTGTCAAAAAGAAATATATAATTTTATCATAATAGCATAAAAATAACTTACATCAGATACCATTCATTAGCTTTTTGTAAGTCTCTTGTTATTCCAATCCCAATTTGATAATAATGACCGGCATAATGTATTCCAGTAGTGTCTCCCATTTCAGCAGATTTTTGAATATAAATGAATGATTTATGTTCATCCTTTACAACACCAATTCCAAATCGATAACAATATCCAACCTGATATTTTCCACTAGAATTACTCATCTCTGCAGATTTTTGAAAATAAATGAATGCCCTATGCTCATCCTTTTCAACTCAAATTCCATTTTTATAGCAATTACCAAGTGCAAATATTCCATCAGAATCTCCAATATCAGCAGATTTTTGAAAATAAATGAATGCCTTATGTTCAACCTTTTGAACTCCAATTCCATTTTGATAACAGTAGCCAACTTGATATATTCCGTCAGCATTCGCCATTTCTGCAGATTTTTGATAATAAACGAATGCCTGATATTCATCCTTTTCAACTCCAATTCCATGTCAATAACAGTTACCAACATTATATGTTCCACTTGCACTACCCATTTTTGCAGATTTTTGATAATAAATGAATGCATTATATTCATCCTTTTCAACTCCAATTCCACTTCGGTAACAATATCCAGCATTACATTTTCCACCAGCGTCATCCATCTCTGCAGATTTTTGATAATAAATGAATGCCTTATGTTCGTTCTTTTAACTCCAATTCTATTGAGATAACAATGTCCAACATTATATGTTCCACTAGCGTGCCCCATTTCTGCAAATTTTTGATAGTAAACGAATGCCTTATATTCATCCTTTTCGACTCCAATTCCATCTTCATAACAGATACCGAGTGAAAATATTCCATTAGAGTTTCCTATGTCAGCATATTCTTGGTAATAAATGAATGCCTTTATGTTCATCTTTTTTAACTCCAATTCCATATTGACAATTGTGGCCAAGATCATAAGGGTCTAAATTAGTTGGCTCTTTATGATGAACTAAACTATAAACCATTTTACAATCCGGTCAAGTCGTTGAATCATTAAATGCATGCATGCTACTATTTTAAAGGTTTGCACTAACAAACTTTCGACCCCAAAACCTTAATTTGGGGTACATCATTAGAGTATTGAAGTTATTTTCCGTTTTATTTGTGTTTTATAGATTCAATATCGGGAATTGCACATTAACAACCATGGTTGTGATGCTGATCTTTTTTTCAAACCGTTGTTACGATCAATTCGTAACATTAGTAAATCACCTTCATATCGGCGGATTTACTATTAAAAATTCCAATAATATTTAGCTGTGAATAACTTTTGATCCACTGGCCCATTTTCGATGAAACAATTACCAAAATGTTCGTCTCGATGAGACGATGCTAATGGACCCAAAATCGTCAAAATACAATCACAGGATCCTGAGGTCAATAGATATTTGCGTCGCTTCGGGTGTTTTAGGATTGATTAAACCAATCCTAAAACACCCGAAGTGAAACGAATCATTAACAATATCGGGATTCTGTGGTTGGATTTTGACAATTTTGGGTCCATTAGAATTGTCTCATCGAGACGAACATTTTGGTAATTGTTTCATCGAAAACGGACCAGTGGATCAAAAGTTATTCAC
>CAJVPZ010004294.1:0-10107 GCA_910592135.1 Racocetra fulgida | reverse complement strand
AATAATATAATAAATATAGAAAATTGCTATTTTTACCCTCTATTTTTGCTAATGCCATTTTCAGATATCATAAAGTGTTTTGAAATAGATTTTTTTTTTTTTTTAATGTTAAGGTGACCACTTGGAGGTCTGAAAATAGATATTCTTATTAAGTAAATCTTTTTGTAATCTTAATAAAAGTTGTTTATCAGGCCTTTCTGGTTCTAATAATAATAAAACTGTTATACTTGGACCAGTAGTTCCTAAAATATTTATATCTGAAGTTAGTAATGTGATTTGTCCAAATTCGGATTTTCCAGATTATAACAAGATCAAATTCTTATTCATATAGATTGATCTGCAATCTGCATATTTCATGAACAGATGATACAGATTTTGAACGAATTGAACAGATAATACAGATTTTGAATGAATTGAACAGATGATCAATGATTCGCAGATTTAGAATGGATAAAATAGATAATCTACAATCTGCAGTTTGACAAATTAAAATTTGATAGCGACATTTTATAGCTTTAATGCTAGCATGCTAATCTATTATGAGGTTTTCCAATTTTAACTTCATTAAATATATGCAAGTTCAAATTAGTTTTTCACTGTGAATACGGATTATTTAAACAAGAACAAAAATCTTGGATAAAGACCAATATACAACAGTGTTAGATATTTATTCATTTAGAATAATTATGTGGAAAATTTTATATAAAAAATCTGTATCTTACAGTCATGAATTTGAAACATAGCTTCAAATAAAAAATGTCATAATAATTTAAGACCAACTATTATTGAGAATGCTTCATAATATTGTATTTAAATGTTTAAAAGGCTAATTTGGATCATACTGGAAAAACATTCAATGTTGAAATTGTTATTAAAATAATAAACTAGCTTAAAGTCATTGTATGTTATCATAAAGTTGCTAATATGAATAATATTAACAGATTAATTAATATTGGATATTTTATTGTTATGAAATTGTTGTTAACACAGATAGACATGTGGCATCTATTTATTTTCACAAATCTGCTGGTTAAAGGAATAAACACTAGTAAATTTTAAAAAATTTGACATATTGAATGGCATTATTCAACTGCCATTCAATGTATTGAATTTTTTAAAATTTATCAGTGAAATAACAGAATTGGAGTTGAATATAAAGTTTTAGTTTAATGAAATTAGAGTCAAGAAAGATGAATATAGGTTGTTTATTTGTTATCAAAAATCAGCATATATAAAGTATGCTAAAAGAATAAATATGGTTTGTTATTTTTATTTTGAAAGTATTGGAGTTGAAAAGGATAAATATAAGGTATTCTTTATTATTAAAAATCATTAGAAATAGAGAACATTAGTGAATTAATTAATGCCAGATATTATTATAAAAATGAAATTGAAGGTAATAATATTATCAAATTTTGCAAAAAAGGAAAAGAAATGCATATAGTTAGAGATTTATTGAACTGAAAAAAAATAAAAGAGTAAGAAAATCATAACATTGTATTAATTCAAAAATATTGAATAATACTCTCATATAATAGAAAATAAAGAAATGTTTGAGTATTTTTATTTATTATTATTTATTCTACATAAAAAACAGAACAATAAAATCAATAATTTTTTTATTTCATTATTGTGTTGATGATGGATGAATACTATCTAAAACATCATAATTTCTTTTCAAAAATACTAATCTTTTAAAAAGCTCTGTGTTCATGTGAGTTCTCTTAGGACTCATAATATTTTCACAGTCTGAAAATAACCTTTTTGATGATGTTGATGTAGCTAAAACAGAAAGGTATTTATATGCTAATTTACTCATTATGGAAAACCTTTCCTTATGAGCCTTTCACAAAGAAAATAGATCAGAGTCGAAAGGTATTTGTGAGATAGTAAGATATTCATCAAGTTCGCTCTGTGAGTTAACAGTTGGTAGGTTATTAAATATACTGAAAAGTGTAGGTTTATAAAAAGGAGTTAATATAGAATTAGGAGAAAATGTATTTGATAGATTTTGTGATAAGGCTGTAGTTGTTGAAACTGTAGTTGAATTAACTGTTAGATTACTTTTTATTTCTTGATATTTATTTTTCAATAATACTTGAATCTCATTTATCTTATTTGATGCGAATTCTATTTTTTTAATATGTGGATCAAGGATAGAAGGTAAATATGATGCATTATCCCTTTTCAAATAAAAAAGTATTGCACGATATAGTGTTTCTTTTACTCCTTCTAATGCATTTAATGTTTGCATAGAGTTATCTAAATCTTTTTTTTGTGTATCTTCTTCGATTGCTACAAAAATATCATCGATTTTTTCAATATTTATTTTATTCGTTAATGTTGCAGGTTTAAGTCTCTTAACAATTTCAGATATTAAAGAATTCATTATACTATAAGTAGCATAGTTACTACTACCAAGATATCTAGTTGCTTCTTCAAAAGGACCTAAAACTGGAATCAGATCACGAAGAAAATCTCATTTATCATTTGTTAACATAATCTTAGTTAATTGTTGTGAATCTTTTCTGTTATCTCGATTATTATTTTCAGCTAGATTAGCTTCAAGTATGCAAATATACTCTTTTAAGTCTAAAAGCCTACACCAAGCCAAATAGCTAGAATTTCAGCAAGTTAATACATTGGCTATTACATGTCTTAAATACGTTGATATTTTACCAGCATTCTAATTAAAAATATTTGAATAAATAATAATTTTAGTATAATTTTAATCTTACTGGAGATGAAATTCACTAAGTATGTTATTTTCAAAAATAGTTTTGTTAATTAATATTTAGTATACTAAATAAAAATATTTAGTATTCTAAAAAATTCTTTAAATCTTTACTTTAAAGTTTAAATTTAACTTTTAAATTATTATACTGCATTGTTTTTAGTACCTGAGTCTTATAAAAATTATATATAATAATATATTATCATGCTTTTCAAATTACTGTGATTAGTAAATTTTATGTATTATATTGGGAATCAGAAATCTAAAAAGAATACCAGTACATGATTGGCTAAAAAGTTAATCAAATAATTTTTAACCAATTATATACTAGCATTATTTTCAAATTTCTGATTCTCAGTGTGATATATGAAATTTGCTGATGACAGTAATTTAAAAAAGCATAATAAATAAGTACTTAATCAAGAGTGTTATACAGTTAATTAAATCTATTAAATTTTAATATCTGAATCTTAAGATTTTTATTTGGTAGTTTACATTATATTCTTCTTGCAAAAGGGGGAGAGTAAAGCTGAAGGAAGTCAATATTATAAAAGTTTTCTGAAATTTTTTGCACATATAGTAAGTGAGAAAGCAGAAAAGGGGGAGGGTAATGTAAACCACCGAATTAAATTAGTCTGGTCTAATATATTCGAGTATTATTTAAAAAAAGATAGATATTAAAGGTAGTGTGATAATAGTATATAATAATAATTAAAAAGATATTATGAATTTCACTACCAGTAAATACTAAATAAATTCTTAATATTAAGATTAAATAAAAATAAACATATAAGAAGCGATTCTTTAATAAATACAATAAAATAAACAAAATGTAAATAAATAAAAAAATCAAAATAAACAATTAGAAATATAAAAATTCATAAACCTCATTTGGATTCAAATAACGCTTTTAAATATCTTGCAACTGTTCAGACTATTTGGGTCTAAAAAAAAATCAATAAAACATTTTGTTCGACCTACTAAAATCTCAACAGGTTTTAGTCCTTTCCCAATTATCAATTGCAAAGTATGTGCTATACATGATTGCCAAGTTATATTTTCTGCTAAGTATTTTAGTTCTTTTATAGCTTTTTGTATATTTTGTTCATTATCTGTAATTATCATAAATACCTTATCACGTAGTTCTAATTCATCTAATAATGAAAGTATGCTATCTTCAATAGTTTCAGAAGTATGTAGATAACGAATAAATTCTATAGAAAGTATAATTTTACGAAATTAAAAATTTTTATCTAAATACAAACAAGTTATGACTAAATAACCTTGTCTATTTCTTCCAGTCCAAAAATCACATGTTAAAGATACTGATGTAGCTTCTTTTTTTAACTTTTCAATTATTAATGGGTAAGAATAATTATATGTATAATAAATAAGTTTTTTAATATATTTAGCATTTGGAATTTAAAATTTAGAATCTAATTCTATTATAAATTTTCTAAAAGCTTTATTTTGAAGAACTGTAAATGGTTGAAAATCGCTTACAATCCAATCCACAAGATATTGACACAATTCAAGTTGTCATAATTCATTATGAGGTATATTAGAAAAAATCAATTTAATATTAATTTGTTTTCAGTTATACCATAAATATTATTAAGATGGGCAGAGCAATTACTAGTGGATGTACCAACTTTGTATTTTGTACCACATTTTACTCCCTTAACTTTTTCAACTTTACAAACAGCAAATCTTATATCTTTCTTATATATTGCGTCAAAATACAACCAGATCCAACTTTTAACAGCATTTCCTCTATGTGTATTATTATGTTTAGTTTTTTATGTTGGCTAGATACTTCATTATTAGATGATACTTCAATATTATCTTTATGGTGAAAAGACATCTTATTAAACAGCGCTATAGATAAAAATAAGAACAAAATAAAACTATTTAAAATATTTTAAAAAAAGGTAACAAGGAATATATAACGAGCTTAAAACTTTAAGATATATAATGGTAAAGTACAATCTTTTTAAGCTGTAAATAACCCAAATTTGAGGTGTTTTAATTGAATTTTATTTATTTTTTTTGCAAATTCAATAGAGAATTTAAATTTTTATATAATTATAGTCTAGAACTTTCAATAAAAAAGTATGCAGCCAATTTTTCTTTTTTTATTTATTAATTATTCTTATTTATTTTATTTTGTGTGAATTCGAATTTCTTCAAATTTTTCATATATTCTATACAGCCTTTAATAAAATCTTACTGTAATTAGAGTCTAAACCTTTTAATAGAGAAGTATTTGATTATTCTCATACTAGTTTTTTATAATTCTATTTCATGTAAATTCAAATTTTCTCATGCATTTTGATATAGCCTTTAATAAAACTTTACTTATTTTAGTAATATTACAGTATATAATTATAAATTTATAACTTTACTTTTTAGGCTAACAGCTAAAAACAGAAATAGTCACAAAGTATATGCTCTCTGAGTCATGGTACCAACAGATTAAAAGTAGATTAAACAGATTAAACAAATGATCTGCAATTTGCAGTTATCTGTATAATTTTTAGACTGGGTCAAAAAATAAAGATGAGTTGTTAATTAAAAATAAAAGATTAGTATTCAAATATGTATAATTGTTATTATATACAAGAGCATATTATTTAAAACAAGAAAAATCTATTTTTTTTTTGCCACTACAATGAATCAAAAAGAAAAGCATTTTGTAAATTTGAATAACTAGTATGGTATCAAAGTTAAAAAAGATTTATATAAAGAGTTCGAATCAGAAGATAGAAAAAGATTCTAATGATGTTCTCAAACCTTAATCCCAATGTAATTAGCTAGTGATTATAATAGAGTACAACTATATAAATATATTTATATAAACTTTTTGTTGACAAATGAATATGAAAATTAAGATTAATTAAACATTATTCTTGATACAATTATCTAGTAAAATAAAGATACTTATTTATTATAATCAATTCAAATAAAAGTTGCAATTGATACTTGAGTGATTCACTAATATTATTTATTTATTAAATATTATTTCCACCTAAACTTTTTTATTATAAACACTAACCCCTAAATCGAACTATAAAAAAAAAGCTAAACAAAACATAATAATTAATTGAATATTATATACAAATAGTCCTCTATTCTTTGTTGTTGACTAACTGAATTATCCATAATGTGATATCTAATTCTCAGTTTGAAACCACTATTAGAAACTCTTTCAAGACAATTGAAACTAAACTAAAATAGAAGTATTAAACCTTCTTAGTAAATTAACGAAAGTAAAGGCTATTTATTTGAAATAAGTATAGAATTGTAAAGCATACCAGGTTAGTTATTTATAGAATATTATTTAAGTAGAATTATGTCAATATTGCAAAATTTTGAACAAATTAATTTAGAGTTTAGAACCAGTTTTATAAAACCAGTTTCAAATTCTAGATTGGATGGATGATCTGCAATTTGCATATTTGAGCAGTTTGAACAGATGATCAACAGATGATCAACAAATTGTATAAGAATTAAATTATTACACAAAAATACAGATTTTGAAAGAATCATCCGGATTGCAGATCAATGAGTCACATCTCTATCTGAAGTTAGTTAACTTTCATTTACTTTTAAATAAAAACTATTGGTCTGACTTTAATGATTTTATAATCATTAGAACCAGAAAGATCTGATGAACAACCTTTATTAAGATCAAAAAGAAGGTTTTCTTAATAACAATATCATTTTCAGAGCACTTTTTAAATTTTAAAGGGTAGCATTAGCAAAAATGGGAGGTGGAAATAGCAATTCCCTAAATATAAAACTGTTAATTATTAATAAGTAAAATATATGCTTATAGAGAATATAAACAGCAGTATTGTCACGAGACAGTTGTAAACAGTAAGTTTGGACACTTTGGACAATTTTGGACAATTAAATAAATTAAAATAACTCAAAATTTTATTAAGATAACCTATATTATTTTCTAAGTAAAATATGTTCAGCACCTAAAAAAAATATAATTATATATTTGTTAAAAAATTTATTAATTATTAAAGCTTAGATATACTTTGGACACTTGTGAATACTTGGACACTTGGACGTTAGATAGTGCCAAAAAAGCCTTTGGACAGTCAAAACGTATATTACTGATAAACAGTACATATAAAAATTCAAATTAACTACAAAAACATTATATATAATCATACATTTTTTATTATATTTAATATGCTATAACTTTAAAACTTGATGGAATAATCTATTCTCAAAAAAAATATTAAAAAAAAACTATTGGCAATACTGTTTAAACTGTTATTTGTAAATTAATAAGCTAAAAAAATAATAACACTTATTAACCAAAGTGTAATTTAGTTCACTAATTATTAAATTGCTTTAACCTATATGACCCCATAGCTAACTTCCAAATTACTTTTCTGTTCTCAAAATTATTTTTACTGTATATAATATGAGAAGTGTAGTTTCTGAATATGTATTTAGTTTTGTTCTACAATTTATTTTTATAGTATACAATTTGTTTAAAGTTAGATAATCTATGCAGTATATATATAATGATACATTTAATAATTGTCCAATCAGAATTAAAGCCCTCTATACTATCCAAGTATATTAGATAGAATTTTATACTCAGATATATCTGTTAATTATCTAAGTAATCTGCTAGATATACCTGTCAAGTAGCATTTTTTAATCAGATATCATCACTAAAAAGTTGTTGTCTTAATAAAATATTAGTTATTAAAGATTTTTAACTAGCAAATTTTTAGTTAAATTTTGTATAAATGATTGATAAAAAGAGTTTTATTTTATTTTTTAATATTATTATTAGTATTATTAAGTTTTTTTTAAAAAAATATCAAAGTTGAAACTTTATTAATATTTTTATATTTAAAGATTTTAAAACTACATTTGTGCTACTAGCAAGACATCTAATAAGATATTATATGAGTTTACTTATTTGCATGAATAATACAAATCAAAAAAGGCAATCAAATTTTGTTAAAAAAACTAAGTGTATAATTAGAGTTAAGTTATTAATATTAGTGGTTATAACAATAAATTATTATTTTTTATATATAAAATTTCATTCTCAATATTTTTAATTAGTATATCAAAGTTAATTTAAATACTAGTTTTTGAGTATTTTTACTTTTTCTTCATTTATACATATTCAGAATTCATGTTAAACTGATTTGAAATAGTCAGATTTTATGTATTTCAATTAGTCATTTTCTTTTTAGAAGTTTGTATTACTTACATAAACAAGTGTATTCAACATTATACTACCTATTTTCTATAATTGCTAATATTAAATTTAAATTATTAAACTAGCTAGAATAGGTTGAAGGAACCTAAAATATTTGTTATTGGCATTAATATATGCAATTGGTTAAAGAAAAACTTGTAAAAACTAGTTCTTTATAAAAAGAAGAAGGTCTATTTATAAAAAATTAGATGTAGATATTGTTATAGAACAGTTTTATTTTATTAGTTTATTATTTTATCTTAGTATTATTTTTTATTTCGATATTTGTATTTTATTATTTTTTTTTTTTTAATGTTAAGGTGACCACTTTGGGGTCTGGCACGTTTTATTAAACTTTAGATCGAATGCTAGGGCAGCCACAGGGCTACCTCTGACTTTGTTACATTAATGAGGATACATACTAGCTATATATACAACTTTTGGTTGTCTATTTAAGCAGTCTTGCATATGTAACCCATATGAACTACACTAGATATCGTACCTGTAACCCACTATTACTTGAGCTACCCAATTAAACCTTCTGATCAACTTAGTGCCGTCGGGATATTCTCCCCAAAGAGGAACTGCCGTTAAGGCCCCTTAGGACTTTAAAACGGACACATACTCCTATATAGGGGGTCCTTTATCATCGTGGTAAACCTACCAGTATGGTCTATGTTCCACACATATATTATCTAGATTTTCGGTAACTTACGCCTAGGCTGTGGCCAAGTACTTGCGGCTTTTTACCTCTGCTACTATTACCTACTCTGTGTCCTTGCAAAGTTCACCCAAACTCTAGCACCCACTTTACGAACTATCAACAGTACTTCGATGCCAACCGTCAGTACTCCAAACTTTCAATCCAGATGGCCCGGAAGGACCAGTGGGCATCCCCTGGTATTCCGAATGAATCCTTTTTCCTCTGGCTGATCTGGTGGCCTGGTTGGTGTAGTGCTTGCCAAACACTCGGTCTTCGTTCAGTTTGCCTATGATGTCCGGCTCCCCAGATGATAATCCTTTACGTAGCGCCATCAAAGATCTGTGCTACCTCTCTACTTGGGACTTCGCAAGTAGACTTTCGTATCCCCCGATCCCTTAGATTTATTTGGCTGCTTCACTCGAGGTTCATGTAACTTATGCGTCACACTACATTCCACAACCTCCAAATACAAGTTGGTGAGACCAAAGTCACAGGTGCTTATCTGATTGATATGTCATACAGTTTACTGTAACGCATTTTCACAAATTCGAATTTCGTTGCTAGTGGGATTCAAACTCTTGTCCTGTCACTTGGGGGTGCAACAATTTACCAACTACACTAAGTTGCCACACCCTTATATATGTATGTACTTATGCATATATATAATTTTATATTTTTATTGAATCTATAATTCTGAAATTACAAACTTCATCAAAACAGTTAGAATACTATTCAATTAATTTTATCAAATATTCTAGAAATTATAAAAATAGCAGTAATTTCTGAAGAAATTTTATAAATTCAGGAAGTACTAAATAAAAATTTACTAAATTATTTGACGATTATTTGATTAAGTTATTAATTTTAGTAATTTAATTATTATAAAACATTTATTACACTAAGATCAGGAAAGTAAATAATGATATTTATAATTAAATAAGAGCTTATTATTTCAAATTTATTGCAAAATGAAATAAAGTTTATATATTGCTCATTTGCAAATAAATCTGTAGCCAATTTCAATTAAAATTTTTTTTTTTTTTTTTTTATCTTCGCAATATCGTGGAAGGGTGAATTTTTATTAGGTATATTAGTGGTACATTCTTGGTTAATGAGAGTATATTCTAGCCATACCTGCACCTTTTGAGCACCTAATTAAGTAGCTACCTATTACTAGGGTCTATACTAGATACCATATCTATAACCCACTATTACTTGAGCTATTCAATTAAACTCTCTGGTGTCTTTCGTTCTGCACTACCACCTTAATTATGCTAATCCATAACCTCATGCTGCTTTATTGAAGACCACTTAGATCAACATGTGCTACATTAATTCGATAGATAACCCAGTAGTTCATATGGGTTACATATGCAAGACTGCTTAAATAGACAACCAAAAGTTGTATATATGGCTAGTATGTATCCT
>CAJVPZ010004293.1:0-10107 GCA_910592135.1 Racocetra fulgida | reverse complement strand
TAAAATTTTGAGAAAATAGCAATTGTTTTTAAGAGAAGTTTGGTACAAGTGATCGTCGGGAAGAGTTAGTGATTTGCGTCGTAATAATATAATTATATTTTATAATAATTTTATTATAATTATTAAATTATTATATTATAATTCTATAATTATTGTATAATTATTTTATTATTATTTTATTATTATATTATGATTATTATATAATTATTATATGATTATTACTAAAAAATTATTATAAGATTAAATTATAATAATAATATAATTATCAAATTATTATTTTATAATTATTATATAAGTTTATTATATGATTAAAACATATTATTATTTTTTAATTATTAAATGATGATTAAACAATTACTAAATGATTATTAAATAATTGTTAAATAATTATTAAACAATTATTAAATAATTATTAAATGATTATTAAATGATTATTAAACAATTATTAAATGATTATTAAATGATTATTAAATGATTATTTTTGTTAATTTAAGTTTTTTAAATTTTTTTTAAAATTACTTTGATATTATATCTAGAATTGTTGTATACAATAGTAATAAAAAAATAGCAATTATAAGATTTATATAATTATAATTAATAATAGATATGCTGAGAAAAGGGACGAAATTGACAAAAAAAAGAACTTTGAAAATTAATTTTATGTTGTAAATCTTATAATAAGTCATAAGAAAATACTAACTTTAAAGAGCTATACTACAAAATTTTATTAATACAATAACTTTTGTGTTTAAGTGAAAAATGATTCTAATTCTATTCTAAATTGATTTATGTAAAACAATATCCTTTGAAAAATGATCAATTTTGTCTCTTTTTTCAGCACCTAGCCCATATGATCTTTTTTTAAAATTTTGTATTTAGTTGTTAAAGTAATAAATATTTTAGAACTAATATATATTGGAATATAAACTACTCTAATAATTAACAAACTTTTGCTTAAATTCTAATATAATCTAAATCTTGTAATTACAAAATCAATTTATATAGTTTGTGATCTCTATTTATTAACATCTGATTAACTGTAGCAACATGAGTCCAAAAGCTAAGTATTATTAATTAAATTATATTCTGGTCTCTTATTTACTATTCTTAGACTTATTTACTAATACACCTTATTTTCTTTATTAGTTGCTCCTGGATTTGAGGTTTCTGAATTTCGGGTTTATTTGTTATGTGATCTTGTGATTTGGTGGTCTCATAGAACCGTGAAATTACAATGAATATATTATTTTTAACAATGGTTTTAATCACAATTGCAATAACCAGTTGATTTTATATAAAAGAGAGTCAAATCCTAATACGATCTCTTATTTTTAGCGAAATAATGATAAGCCTATAAAACTTTTTATCCAAACCTTTCTATTATTTCTCCGTGGCATCTGTAAAAATTCTATGAAAATGATACATTTATGGATATCTGTATTAGGGAGTGAAAATTCCATGATTTAAGGTTATAAATTCCATGAAAATGAAACATTTATGGAAAAACATGGAATAATAACACAGATCAATATTTTTTTATAGAGTAACAGGTCTAATACAAATCATGGGAACAAGAAATTTTGACAAACGAAATTCAATAATGATTTTATAGCAAGCAGAAAACTTAAGGGAACTTCTACTAGCAACCTTACATAGTTTGAACTCTCAGAGAAGTTATTCTTTAGTTAAAGCAAAATTTTAGTGTTTAAATACATTTTTTTTTGTACTAATTTATTTGCGAATTTTTCTGCCATTGCAATCATATCTATCTGATTGGCTTGATATAGTAGATTAACCATATTTGCTGATCATATCATACACCTTTGTATGGCATATGTCAGATATCTAATCATTGAGTTGCATATCATATAGCAAGATCAATTAAAATTTAAACTTCTAACCAGCATATAAGTTATAGTTCTTCATTCTTATAAAATAATATATAAGGTAATTTTAGGTATTATGACTTATTAATAAAAATCTGACAAAAGCTTCGTTTTTTAAATTTATATAGATTTTAACTTGTTTTACAACCACAGTATGAAAAAATTGTGCTTTATAACTTGTAGGGATACGTTTTTTAATTTGTGAGCGAATTTAAATTGACGATCATATTGTTAATACATTTCTGATCTACTTTTTCATTGTACGTTTTGGCGCAAAAATTCGATTTGCTATAAAAAATATCGTTTCTTTGTAATATGTCCAATTCGCCATTTTACCGCATTCGCCATAATACCCACACTCATCTTATATGGGTTGGGTGCTGCAAAAATGAGAAATTGATAAATTTTCAAAAAATACTTTTTTTTTTATATATAAATCAATTTAGAATAATATCAGGATCATCCTTTACTTAAACATAAAAGCAATTGATTAAAAAAAATCTTATAGTATAGCTTTTTGAAATCTGTAGTTTCTTATGATTTATTATAAAATAAAAATTGATTTTCTGAAGTTTTTTTTTTGCACTTAACTTATATATAAATTAGGTTATTTATTAACAAGAAGCATAGTTGTATCTGGACTATTATAGTTAATTTGTTCATAAATAGAAATTTTATTCTTTCATATAAGACTTTTTATGGGTTTTATTTGGATAATTATAAAAAGAATCTCATACAATTGATCTAATGCTGCGAATTTATACTAAGAAAGTTGATTTAATACCTCAAGATTTGTATTATATGAGCTTGATATTATGATTTATTACATATTTACAACAATAATCTTGACAGCTAAATTAACTAAATGCTATCACTTTATACAGGAAATGATCTTAGTACATCGAACCTTTCACGTGTCGGAATATTAAGCGATTAAGTAACAGCATTCATATTTTTGATATCTTCTAAGACTTTTTGGTATGAACTAAATTCCTGTTGGATTTCTTTGTAAGCGTGAATGACATATACTTTAAAAGCTGCTCGAATGAATCTTTTTAATGTATCTCGTGTTATTTCCATGAACTCAGATTCTCGAGCATTTGCAAGATATTTGCTTAAAACCTTTTTTGTAACATCATAGTTGATATATCTTTTAAATCTACGTTCATCAAGAGCATTTAGGTTGCTATTGTTGTGAACAGACAAATGTTAATATATGTTTAAATAGTAATGCTGAAATAATAATAATATTTACCTAGAATTTTTTAAATATTCATTAGCAAGATTCTTGAGGTCTTTATTAAGTGTGTATTGAAATTCACTAAACATTGCTTTAGACTTTTCGAGAAGTTGTTGGAAGTCATCATCAGCAAGCTTAGAACTTGGTAATATCATAGCTACTAGTTGATCGAATGCCGTTTGTGATGGATTCTGAGTTTGAAGAAATAAACATTTCAATTCTTCAAGCCATATTCGAAGCCTTGCCTAAATAAGAAATAATAATCTCGTTAATACTTTTTTTTTTTTTTTTTTGAATACGCCTATTTTTGCTATATTAATTGGGCAGAAATTTTAGGCATTTGAAATAGCTTCATGAATAATATGCATACCTCTAAAGTTGATTCACTGATTGATTGTTTTTCATTATCTTGATTTGATAATGGCGTTAATGGTTCTCTAGTCAGAAGTTCTTTAGGCATATGCTGATTCCAGCTTCTTTGTTTACTTTGATGAATCATATTAGCCGTAGAGAGGATGTCAGGATGATCTGCAACAAATGCTGCAATCTTAAACATCGTTGCATCTTGGCGGAATATATTAAGCGAACTAAAAGCTAAAATCGGAAGGAATAAGAATTGAAGAAACTAATAAATAAAATTATGATGACCCTTACATGAAGTAGATGGATGGTTAGTTGTAGTTAAGAATGTATTTGTCAAGCCTGTAAACTGTTCCTCAAGCAAATTAGAACTTGATTCAATGTCAATATCATAAGTTTGTGAATAAGAAATAGGATCTGTTGTGCGATGGATTTGTTGTTGATTAGAAACATCACTATTAGGTTTCGAATTAACTGCTTGGATACTAATTTCAGAATTTTGTTGACTATAACTTTTGTTAACTTCAGATAAAGTGCCACCAATTTCAGAATTAGGTTGGTCAGAAAGAATTGAAATGTTGTTATCTTCATATAGAGTTCTGCTAATTTCGGGAGTATGCTATCTGGAAAGAATTGGATTAGTACTCAACGTTTTTTGTGAAGAAACAGTTTTGGGTGCATCTTGGCTATCTCAATTTTACGTAAGATTTTTTTTAGTTTCTTTCTTTATATATATATTAAATTGACTTGTTTAATGATACCTTTCGCTATGAATTAAACATTTAGATTTAGGTGCAATGCCCTTAGACTGATTTTAAGTCCTACCTAAAAAATATTTAGTGATATTTTTAAAATAGAAAGCCCAAGTACATTGAACTTTTTTATACCTCGTCCTGCTGTCTTTTTCTCAGAATTTTGTCGGCCAGAACGTTTGCTAACTTTAGATAAATTGCTGCCAGCTTCTAAATTAGGTTGGTCAGAAAGAATCGACATATTATCATCTTTAGATAGAGTTCTACTGATTTCGGTAGTAAGTCGTTTGGAAAGAATTGGATCAGCACCCAATGTTTCTTGTGAAGTAACAGTCTTGGTCGCATCTTGACTATATCGGTTTTAAAAAGGGTTTTTTTAGTTTCTTTCTTTATATATATCTATTAAATTAACTTGTTCGGTGATACCTTTCCCCAAGATTAAGACATTTAGATCTAAGTGCAATACCCTCAGACTGATTTCGAGTTCTACCTAAAAAAATATTTAGTAATATCCTTAAAATAGAAAGCCTAAATATATTGAAAATTTTCTAACCTCATTTTGTTGACTTTTTCTCAATTGCTTTCTTGGTTCCAGTATTCAAACCTTTTCTTGGCATTATAAAATCTGTGTATCAAGTAGTATTATCTGAATAGTTTAATATATTCAATATATCGCTTAAGGCCTTGCTTTTAATTTTTGCTACTACAAAGTACGTATTTTAGTGGGTAAAACATTCAATCAGCTATTAATCACAATTTCTCTTAATAATATATCTTATTGCATATTATTATTGCTCAACTGTATAATATCAATTGATAATACCGGTATATATGTGCTTTATTTTCTGACCAATGAAATATTGAATTTGCATTCTAGTAAATTGTTATCATAGCTATCTATATTGATTATTTATATAGATATATGTAATGTATGGATGCTGTCAAAGAAAACCCTGCTTACCGGGCTCAGTATATCAATTCTTAAGAATGTATCTAGTAAATTATAAATTAAAGGCTTGAAGAGAATTGTTTTTGGTATCATTTATATAAATCACATAGAACTAAGAGCGATTATATTATGAAAGACAAATATAGAAGTGCAGACTTAAGACAAATGTGGAAAATACAACTTTAAAGGCAAATATAGAAAATGCAGATTTATTTTACATTATGATAGACAAATATAGAAAATGTGAGTTTATTTTTGACAGATACATACAATGATGTAATATAACAATGAAAAGTAAATTAAAATAAATAAATAGAGAATTTAATAGTAAGTGATTAAACTTCTTTCTTTCTTGGTTTGAGTACCAAAAGGTCCTTTTTTGTTTCATTTTGTTATATACAGAACAGCATTGCTCAATAAAAAAAAATAAAAAGGTATTAATGTTGATAACAGAAGTGAAATTGTAAAAAATATATTTATCATTGTGAACTACATACATATAAAAGATCAGACAACATATTTGCGATTAAATTATAATGCATAAAATGCAAATATCTATATTACGCACTTGGAACAGAAAACAAAAAAAGAACAATCCACTTTTAAGACTTTGTAAACACCAACACACCAGTGTTGCTGAAGTAGGAGCATGTGATCCAAGTCAAGATTTATTACATGATTCCTTTGCATCTATTACTAGAAACGTTCACCATTATCCAGTATTATATTCGAAGAAACCAATATCTATCCTTCAAATAAAAATGTTAATAGCCAAAATAACTTTCAAAAGAATGATAAACAAGGTGTCTTTCAAGAGAATTATAGTTAAGGTAATTTTCAAGAGAACAATAACCATGACAACTTCCTGACGAATAATAGATGCGATGATTTTTAAAATGATAGTCAAAGTGATTTCCAAAATAATAATCAAAGTGACTTTTAAGAAGATAGTAACCAAAGTGACTTCTAAGAGAATGATAGCCAAGGTGACTTTCAGGAGAGTGACAGTGACTTCCAAGAGTGTGATAGCGATTTCCAAGAGTGTGATAGCAATTTCCAAGAGAGTGATAGCGACTTTCAGGAGAATAATAGCGATAGTTTCTCCTATTACTCAGATCTGCAAGATTCTGAAGAGTTTGGTAGACTAATTGAAGAGGATAAAGAATTTGAGGATGAAATTAGTATAACAGATTTTATATTAGAAAAGTCAACGAGTCGTCTCTTAGGAAGTCTTGAAAACGAATTTAGCTTATATTTTTCGAATTTTACTGAAATGTCTTTTTTTATTTGGGTAACAAAGCATTCTATCTGTAAGTTAAAATATATTTATTGTTTTTTTTTTAATATTTACTTATTTCAATATTTACTTATTTCTTACTAACTTTGTAATCAGCAACCACGGCTTATCAGGAACTTGTAAAAATTATATTATATGATCAGTTTGTTTTTTCTGAAATACTACCAAATATATGCACATTGAAACAATATCAGCTAAGACTACCTAGCCTTCCAGTTCATCAATATAAAGTTCAAATTAATTTCCACAAATCACCTTCAACGTCATTACTAGTCAGGAATACATACACTTTGTCTATTCTTAATTACATAAAACAAATTCTAAACAATCAAAACCTTTTCTCAAAAATGTATTTCGGCCCTGGCATTGAAGGCGAAGATAAAATGGAATTGTGGTATGGGAGAATTTGGTCTGAATCACCTTTGTTTAGCGATGATACATTGAGAATCGCATCTCCAAGTATATAGTGTATTTTGCAATTACATTTCAATTATACAGTAATTTGTATTACTTAATAAATTATATTTATGTATTTAGGTCAACCTGCAATAACATATTGAACTGGCAATTTTATTTCCTACGTAGATCAGCAAAACTGCTTGCAAATTGGTTTTTTGCGAGCATTTGTTCAAGTAAAAGAGAATCTAAAAGTAAAAGTGCAACAGCTCTGGAAGTATTCTATGATACCAGCACATTTACACTCAGCAGAAAGATCTTTTAAATCGCAATGTGGATACTTATGGTTAGCTGATGAACAATTTGCGATAATACCAACTAGATGGATTCAAAATCAAGTGAAGGTTTGGCTCATGGATCAACCTGAACCTAATGAGTATGAATATTTTGTGGATGAAATAGTGTATCAAAATAATAATCGATCATAGAAGGTTCATTCAATACAATATCGGCACCGGCATCCATCTGAAACTATGGATTTACCTCCTATATCATCCGGTTTTCAATGTTTACGAATCTTTATTGACTTATATTATAACGATTTTGGGACCTTCAGAAATGTTTACTACTCACTTGGTGGTGTTTATATTCAGTTTGGGAACCTACTATTTTATTTGCGAAAGCTATTGAAAAACCATTTTCTTATAGGTTTTATACCTTTCGGCGCTAACTTTGAGGCCTTTATAAAACCATTCATAGCAGATATGCACCAACTACAAAATGGTGTTCAAATGATAATGCAATCAAATTATACATTGTATTTTTCTTATATAAATCAATTATTTTTTATATTTATTTATATTTCATTTTACTTTATTTTTTCTTTTATTTTATTTTTTTTTTAAAAAAAAAGAGTATGTATAATGGAGAAAAGGTTTATATCAGAGGTGGTTTGGGAGTAGTTACAGCTGATTTGCCCCAAGGCAATGACCTTTGTGGGGTCAAACGTCATAATACTAACCGTGGTTGTAGAAGTTGCAAAGCTAATACATATGAATTAGCTGACCTCAACTATGATAATATACGATATTCTTGCTATCACCACATCACAGATATTCAATTTTCTGAAATACGATCACAAAGGAATGTCTCAAACAAGATGAAAGTTGCTGCAGAATACAGCTTATGCTTAAAAAAAAATATTTTAGACTTGTTACATCGTGATCGACATTAGCAATGCTCTCAAGATCTCTACCACACAATGGCAGGAAAGGTGAAAAAATTATTGGAGTGTATGATTACTCTTTTTAATGATGAAGGTGTCAATACTTTTTTAAAAATGTGGAAGTCAATTGAATTACCAAAGCCTTGGTCAAAATTGCCTAATCCTATTACGCACCAGAAAAGTTTCATGATGTCAGATTTGTTTCGCCTTGCAATGTTAATGCCTCACATTTTAAATCGCTTCTTAACAATTAAACATATTAAAGAGAATGCACTTAACGACTTTGGAAAACAATAAAATATAACCATCGTGTTCAAGTGATTAATTTAATCATAAAGTGTTGGGTGTCTCTTTCACTTTCCATAAAGCAGTCATTTGCTATCTCATTCCTAAAAGATGATAATTTCGAAACACTAAAACGAACATTGAAAAAAGAGTGTGATTATTTAACTAAGGTAATTATGGGTTTAGTAGACATCCAAAATCTCGCCAGACAATAATACTGATATCACACAATGTGGCAATTAATTAGTAATCACATTAACAATCATTGTCAGGCTTTAAATTTTTAATTATCACGTAGCGTGATGTAAGTATTATGGCTGTCAAAATTTTGAATGTCAGGATTACCTACTAGACCCTGGTAATTATATGTATATTGTCTTTTTACGAATTTTATATATATTGTCTTTTTATGAATTTTTTAATATTATAACTACCTTTGGATTTTTCCAGAAACCTTTCTTCATCGTCTGAATCTTCACATTAATGTGCATCTAATTGCAAATGCCAAATACTATGGAACTTTAGTCAATACAGCATGTGGTGTTAAGGAGTCTATGCATGGATTATTTAAAGAGTTTGTTCCACATACCAACAAAAAGAATATCAACCTTGATCTTTTAAGACATTACAATACACTTCAGGCATTACGTTTTTGGCTTGACGGTGGAAAAGATGAACGTGTTTCAGATTTAAATTTTTATGCGAATTACTCTTTGCCAAGACCATTGCTTTCTGGATGGTATATTACAAAATCGCTTGATCTAATTGACGATTTAGAAGTTGATGAAATAAATGGTAAGTTCAAACTGTTTAATACTAAGTCGTATTCAAAGAATTTATATAAGTTGATTTTAGGATTAACTTCATTATGTCAAATAATAATTTCTATTTTGTATTAATATCTTTACAAAGATGAAATTTCTTGCAACGCTCATCGTTTTATAAAAATTCATACTCGAAAACTCTGGCGAAACAAAGAGATTCGGGAAAGAAGTTTCAGTGGTTGGAATCTTGACAAAGACAATTGTGGTCTTGGCTCAGACCTTTATAAAGCTTATTGTGAAAAATTTCAAATGTTTGCTGTACCAAAACATATAAGGTTTTATTTTTTGATTATATAAGTTATTTTGTGAAAAATGACAATTTCTTAGCAGAACATCATGAAGCAAAATTTCATATTAAAATTAAAGTTGGTGATATAGTTGAGATAAAGGAGAACAGTAATTCAGATAATAAATCATTTGCAATGGTCAAGGCAATTGTCACACATCGAGCAAATGATGGCAAAGTTTATGCTTTTTTTATTTTTAGCTGGTTTAAAGATCTAAAAAGAACGCATCCAATTCTACAATGTGCACAATTTCAGTTACGACGTGACAATTTTCAACAGCGATGTATTTTCACTATCTCTATAGTGGATTATCAACAGCAATGTCACTTTTTTCACGATTGTAAACAGTCTTGTAATAGTGATCAGCATGACCAAAATAACCGAAATTATCTGCGTAATGATTTTTATTTCAAGGTCGTTTAGACAATGAAGTTTATTTTATATACTATACAAGGTAATATAACTAATCCATGTAACTGGCAAATGGCTTATCCCTTAAACCGTCCAGATTAGCAGACAAATTTGTCCACTAAAATTTTATAAATTCATATTTGATCTACTTTTATCAAAAATTAAAATATTTTAATAAACTTTTTTTTAACTAAA
>CAJVPZ010004292.1:0-10108 GCA_910592135.1 Racocetra fulgida | reverse complement strand
GGATACGATTATGGCACAAACAACTTTAACGTTTGTATCATTTGCAATTCTGAAAGCGTTCCGAAATTGCTTATAGGTAATATGAAACTCTTAAAAGACAGTCAAAGATGTCACAAAGATGAAGTAGATCAAATTAATAGACGAAAAAACAGAGAAAATGAAGTATTAAAGGCTATCATTAATATTGAAGATTCAATGAACATTGATCTTTACTTCATTTTGGACTGTACAGGCTCTATGTTTAATCATATCAAAGCAGCGAAAGAGCATATATTAAAAGTTGCTAGTTACATAAACAGCAATAATTCAAATATCAAATCTGGGTTGGTTTTTGTGGTTATCATGATCACTATAATTGTAGTGATCACTTACAAATTTTTGATTTCACTAACTCTCTCGAGAAATTTCAAACTTATATATAACAAATAAAGTGAGGGCTATAAGAAACTATTATATACCAGAAGATATCTTAGGTGGTCTTAATGCTGCGATAACTCAGATGATATGGAGCAATGCCATCTGTGTTCTTATTCATATTGGTGATGCACCACCACATGGTCGTCGTTTTACCAACTTAACTGATGATTATCCAAATGGTGATCCGAATGGTCTAACTGCAGAAAGTGTGCTAATGAAATGCAGATCAAAAAATATTTTATACTACTTTGGAAAAATTAATAATTCTACTGAGGTTATGCTTAATGTATTTCGTGAAATAATTGGATGTTTTCCTGTATTTAATCTTATGACTACGGGGTATAATCCAGAGTTATTAGTTAATAAATTTTGCAAGGATACTTATTCATCCATCTTTTCTTCTATTACATTAACCACAACTTTAAGAAACTTTGAAAGCATATACTCTTTGCAACAAAAAAAGCTTCAAATCAATCCACATGAACCTGATTGGACTACTTATTCAGAGAAAGCAGGAAAACTTTTGTGTTATGTTCCACCTAAAACTCTGGTTGAAGTTAAAGATAAAGATTATTTTATTAAGTCAAGCTTTACTAGACAAGATATATATTTTAAACTTGCACCGCAACCATTCTCCGCCGGTGCTGAACGATATGCTTATTTCGCATTTGATACAAGTCTTGAACGAGCTAATAAATTAGTGGTAAAAAAGTACCACGATGTTAAAATAGGCACAATAGAAATGTATTTAGAATCAGTGGAAATCTCTAATGTTGCTGATTTTTTTCAAAAAAATTCAATATAGCTGTGAAACGGGTTGGTGTTAATAAAAAAGTTACATTTATTGATATAAAAGTCTTATATGATGAGACAGATAATACTTATTACTCTGTAGAAAAATATATTAATAATGCAGAATTTAAAAAATTTAACGTGAATAGTGGTCTAATTACAGAATTTCATTCCATTCTCAAAGCAGCTATCTAGTCTCAGTATAGTAGCGTATAGTTATCTAATGGTTTTTATAGGAAAGGTTAGCCTATCATAATTAATGTAATCAAGTGATTTAAAGAAATATAGAAATGATCAACAAATTCTTTTGCTTTTGTCTTTGACAATCAGTAATTATCATTTCTTCAGCTTGGTAACAAATCCAACAGAAAAAAGCAAAAAATATTGAATATCTAGAAACTAGATATATAAATTCATATCGGGCAACCAATTTTTGTGCTCAAAAAATTTGGTTTTTACTATCGTTTGCTATTGTATTTGTAATTGCTTCTATGCGCTTAGTATAATAGATTTTTTTTTTAATTTTTCATTATTTAGCACCAGCCATGTTGCATGTGAGCTACACAATTGACGTGCTCAAATCATGAGAAGTATCACAAAATTGCAAGACAGATCACAAGTAAAGCAGCATAGATATAGGGCGCAATGAAATATATGTGAAAAATAAACAAAGTTTGATGAATAAGTCATGTGGACTAATCAAACTTAAGATTTTGCGAACATATATTGCTTCAAACAGCATATAAACCATACACTCATTGCATTCGTTCCTGGTATAATTTTATTGGATAATAATAACCACTAATTAAATAATCAACTAGTGTGAATATTACTACAATTTGTAAAAACACAAATAAAAATAAAATTATACAGCAAAATAAAAGCTCAGACTAATTTATCAACAACTTAAACCTACTAGAGTGGTCCTAAGCTCATCTAAATTATAATTAAGAAAATATAATTAAATGAGGTACTATATTTGATCTAGTAAACAGACCAAACATTATATTTCCTTCTGGTATATTATCGACCAGAAGGCTGAATTAGACTAATAACTAATAAAACATAGATGCCTTTTCTCTTGGCAGCACTTATATAATGAATTAATTTACAAATAATTTCTTGCACTCATATTTTTATATATGCTTAAGATAGTTCTAAAATAGAAGGCATGCTATATATTTTATTTATTTTCAAGCTCTACAAAAATTTTTTAAATAATATTATACAGTATTATCATTTTTGCTATACATATTTAAAACAGCAAATAATAATATAATTTACAAAATATGCATGATACCAGAATTCAAATATAACTTGCTAATTTAATAAGCATTTTATTATAATTCTACTTTTGATTGATTGTTGTTTTAAAAGCTTCAAAATAATATATACTAGTATAATCACATTTCATATATAATATGAAATATGAAGAGATGGTTTCTTTCAACTTTTTTGATGATGCTTATATTGATTTTTGCAAAAAATTTTTTTTAGCAGAAGTAATGATTTTCATTTATTCATTTTTGGAAGGAGTTAAGATTTTTATATACTGTATAATATAATTCTATATGTAGATCACTCATTATAATGCAAAGTTGATGTTACTGATTATTAATATCAAAATTATTATTATGAGTTGTCACTGTGACTATTGTAGGCAATGCAGGAACCTCATATTCAGTGATTAGGCACCAAACTTGTAATAATGGTGCAAGAATTGCTTGTTTAACTTTGTGGCTATAATAGCCTCTCACATTTAGTAATTAGGCTCTGTAGTGATAGCAGTACAAGAACCTTTTGTTTGGTGGTTTAGCTCAATAGTAATTATAGTGCAAGGATCTTTATTAGACTTTGAGGCTAGGAGAGCAAAGCAGAGACCTTGTATTGTTATAAACTTCTTGACAATACAATATAAGAATAATAGCAATGCAAGAGCTTTTATTTGAAAATCAGCACTGATAGATTGCAAAAATTTGTTTTTTATTGGTTGAGCTCAGATTTACTTATTTGCACTGGTAATATAAACAAAAATATTTTTTTATTTTTATATAAGAATTATGATATTAGGGTTTAAATTGGAGCTAGAGTAAGCTTAGAATAAACTAAAAGTTTGCACAGAATTTTTTTTAATATATAGAATGTAAAAGGTGATTTTTTAGACAAAATTTTAATTTATTAGCTAATTTTGAAAAAATATTTGGTTCATATTTCATTAATAGTTGTATTAGTTCTTGTGATTTATATAATGAGAAGAAAATTTTCTTAATTAGGTTTGTATAACTGGCACAAACAAGTGTATGCTCCTATAAAAAATTTTTAAAAAATGTATTTCAGCTTTCTCCAGATTATAGTTTCATTATCGATTCAAAAATTGCTTATTTTATGAAACAAAGTATACATAAATTTTAGACATTTCTATAGAATCTTAGTAAATTTTAGATAAAAAGTAAATTCAAAATAGATTCAGCTTCTAATTATAATAAAGTACAAATGATTAGAAGCTTGATTTTACCCAGATTTGATTTCTATAAAAATGATTAAGAATTTATAATGTTTTGTTTTGAAATAGGTATTTCTAAAATAATAATAAAATGGTAATCTGAAAAAAGCCATAATATGTTTTTTAAAAGTGCATAACCTTAGTAATTAGGCAATAAAGTTATGAGTGTAGGGTCCAGAATGGGCTAGTGAGCAAGCCATTCTATTCTAGGCATTATCTAAGAGCAATACGAAATCATAAATTAGGCTCTAACACAACAGCAGTAAAAGAACCTATTGTTTTATAAGTAGGCTCAATAACAATAGCAATGTAAGGCTTTTTATTTGGTGAATTGATACCAGAGTTGTGAAAGAAGTGCAAAGACATATGCTTGGTATTTAGGTTTCACAAGGCAGTAGCAGTTTTGATAGTAAAAATGGTAAAAAATAAAAACTGGTCTAATAAGGGTCTCTGTTAGACAAAAATTTAATATATAATTTACAAAATCTAACTAATTTCTTCTATAATAACTGATAGGTTTTGATTAAGGCATGGTTTATTTGATCCAGGAATAAAATATTTTCAATATTGCGGCAGTTACAAGATTAATCCTAAAGTTTTGAGTCAAAAGAAAAAACTCTTTCCGTAAATTCCTTATACAAAACTTAACTAAAATTTGTTTATCAAAAAATTGCTCTTAGCTCAAATTTTATTAAGACAACTGGCCTCTACATCTTAAACAAAATTGCTCAGCTAATTGTTTTGCATATATTTTGCAAGTTTCAAGCTTTTAGCTTGCAAACTCGTTGCAAAAAGTTAAAAAAACAGTTTTTGGTTTTCTAAACCAACCTTTTAATTATTTCTCAATAACTACCTTTACAACTTGCTTGACCTTCATAATAGCAGTTGTAGAGCTCACTCTTTCAGTCAAAACAAGCCCTAAACCAAGATTTTTGGACCAAAACTGACCAGTTACAACAAAAAATACTTACAATTCCTCTACAAAAACTTTTTATTTTCTTTTACTCTTTACCTCAAATTTTTTCTTCTACACGATTTTTGTGTAACCTTAAATCATTTCTATAATTAGACTCATTGAATTTTTAATTTGTATAAATTAATTTTACCCAAAAAAGCAACAAATTTCTTATATTAATCTATTGGGTCTTCTATTTTTATATAAGTTTCACATTAATATATAGTGCATATTGTGTATAACAAATTTTTGTACCACTTTAGCCACACCAGCCACCTTTGTACTACCTTAGAACCTATAGGTTACACAAGGTTACACAAGCCGCAGTAGCTGCAGTAGTAACCCTTGCAAACATAGATTACTCTCATTAAATATATACCTATATATAATAAAACTTCTAAAGCTTATAACAGAAAATTTTACTAAGGAAACTAAGTCCAGGTTCTTAAGTAAACTTAATCACTACCAAAAATTTTACAACATGCCTATTCTTTTTAGTTAAGAACCAGATTATTTCAATCTCGATTACTTTTACAACAAATACAGTGATAGATATGGTGCTATGATGCGAGAAATACATCTAAATGAATTTAAAGCAATACCCTTTGCTTTTAATCCAGATACTTGCAAAGCATCTAAAGTTCACTATTTTAGGATTCTAAGTCAACCAGCTATTACCTGTTGTCTTTGTCAAAGCTATCATACCTTTCTTACATCTAGCTATCTTAATGTTCCTCCTTAACACTCAACTCCTTCTTCAACCTCCAGCACTATAGATATTGATACGTTAGAAAATCTAACAATGATGTTCCACAATCTCCAATACCATTCCAAAAATCAACCACTGCTCCAACTCTTTCATTTCTACTTAACTATTCCTCTATCCGAATTGAATTAACACCTAGCGAACAAATCTCTAATCAAGTTCAAGCACATTCTCACCATGTTCATACTTGTATCATCTGCAAACAAAAAGATATTCCTTTTGTTTTCTTACATGATAAATCTTATACTCTTATTGACAAAACAACTTGGATCATTAAAGGCTTCTCTGCTCACCCTCTATATATTTATAACCTTAAAATTAAATATGCACTGCAATCTCAATCACTTACACACATCCAAAAAGCAGTCTTTTATACTCTTTTGATCTCACAAATGACTAAAGAAGATAAGAAAAATTTCTTCTACAAACTAGAAAAAATTATTTCAAAACAACAACAAAAGCAAACTACTGAAAAAAATAATAACAATACTCAACAACAATAGCAAAATAACAAAACTAATCCTCAATTTGACTGGCTAGCCAACTTCCCTATTACTGATGAAATGGTAAACAGAAACCAACTACAAACTGACCTTGCCAGAAAAATTTTTAACCACCTTAAACTACACCTATACAATTTTTATCCAGGAAAGAAAATTAAAGCAGCTACATCCAACCGAAAACCTCTTAAAGCTAGCTTCTACCAGATCATTTGTAAAATGGCTGGTACAAGACCCCAATTTCTTATTGATTTCATTCAACAAAATAACTCAAATATTAACAAAGCCATTACTATTCTATTCAACATTTTGAAATCAACTTTTAAACAACTCACTCACAAATTCACAACTATCTTCTTTACCAAACTTAATTACTCTAAAATTTTTGCCTCATTTGCTACTATTCCACTATACAAAAATTAAAATCAACTTCAATTTTGTATTAACTTAGCCTGTCTTCACTTATATCTTTCAGACAATTACCAAACAATTGACTATACCAAGTTTGGAGAAGATATTAAGCTCAGTTCTAAGAGATTTCTAATCTCATCTATTATATCAGAATATAATAAAAAAGGAAAATACCTCTCTATCAAATCTGATAGCAAGTTTAATATCCACTTAAATTTCAATATCCCAAAAACACTTTTCTTATAAAATTTAATATTCCTTCTCTTAAAAATTCATTAGACCATTTCGAAAAATGGTTTGAACATTTCTTTCCACCCTACAATCGCCAATTTGCTGATACTCTTGATAAAACCAAAGTTTACAACTCTCTTAAATATTAATTTCGCCAAAAGTTTATCTCTTACCTTAAAGAACTTGTTCTTTCTAGTCTAGATTTTAATAAACCTAACAATTCATTAGAATGTCATAAAGAAGCTATTAAACTTACCAACTATCATCTATTTACTTGCTCAGATACTATCTGCTCTCATATGGAGAAGATTGAACCCAAGAACAAAGAAAAAGAAACACAAAACAAAACAACATAACAACCTACATATCAATATAACTATAATAAACTACTTAAGACTATTCTTGAACAGTTCTACACTGTCTTTCCAAAGCAACAATATGAATCCTGGCCACATCCAGACATTAATCCATCCCTGTTTATTACTTAAGGAAAGTATAAAGCAACCTTCAGTAAAGAGGTTCTAACCAAACTACTGGATGAACTTGCTTCTCAAACAGAGGAATATGTCTGTAAAACCTTCTCCATCCCAACTATTACCAAATATTGTAACTACTACTTTTATGAACTTCTAAATACATACCAACAGACAGCTGCACAAAATCATCTTATCAACAATATTGAAAAACAAAAAGCAATAGAAAATCTTACTACTAAACCTATTAGTACAGACTTTCTTGCTAGAGTTATCATATATTTTGATACCAAGGACAAGTTGCTCAATTATCCTCTACTTGCTAAATATTACAGAGAATCAGCATATCCAGAAGCAGATAAAATTATTCAAACAAAATTCAAAATAACCTATACTATACCAGCCTCTATAGAAGAGTTTCTTTTCTTTGAAGAGACTTCTTTTTAATAACTTTATTCTCTACAAAACACATAGATGCAGCTACCACTTTATCAAAATAAACAGCTGATATATTTGATAAAGAAGATAATATAAGTAGGCAGATAGTAAAGCCCATTTACCTGGAGGCTTGGGTTAATGACGGTCAAACTCAATGCACAGAGCAGGCTACAAGCACTCTGGAAACCGTGTGAGCCAGATATATCGTGAGCAACCTTGTAGAGAATACTTCACTAGAGTTATTACCAACATCATCCAAATCCTATAACTCTAGTGCTTGCTATAACAAATTCTTATTATATTTTAACTTATTTATATTACCAAACAATCAAACATTAAAAACCTTTCTAAAACATTTACACTTTAACCAATTTTAACATGATACTATCTTCTCTATAAATAATACTTTTAGTGAAGTACATGTTTTATCTACCTCATGAATATATACTCCTATCTAATCATACAATTATACATCAATTTTTTATCTCCAAATACCTTAATCTACCTATTAGAACTACTGCAACAAGTTCTACTAATCCTATTAATATATCAGAAGATCTCTTTCTATCTTTTGAATTACCAACTTCTTCTATACCCAATTATGTTGCTAACTCCAATACTTCACCACAAAACCTGTATATTCAGGAATCTGAATATACCTCAATTTCTATTAAAATTGCTTTACTTAATACAAATGGACTTTTACAACCCGCAAAAAAACTACTTATCGAAGACTTCTTAAAGCAAAACACTTATGATATCTTAGGCCTTTCAGAAATACACCTATCAACTAAAGAAAGAAAATTCCTAAATAATAAAGCTAAAACATATACTAGCTTCTGAAGCTCATATACTAACCCACACCAGGTTGGTGTTGGTCTTTTTATTTACAACAAAATCTTCAAATATATAGGTAATATTATTGGTCTTGACCTACACTTTAAAAATACTTCCATAAGGCTACTTCAAATCTATATTCCTACTTTTGAAAAAAAGCAGCTTCAAAAAGAAGTTCAAAAACAAATCATAACACTTTGTCAAAACTCTAAATATAAAATCATAATGATGAGAGACTTAAATAGTTTTCTAATTCTTATATCGATTGATCATCCCCTAAAAAAACATCAATTCCTGAACTCCAACTTATTAAATATCTTAATAGCTACCAATTCAAAGATATCTACTGATTTTTCTTTTCTAATATCCAAAACTTCACCTTTCAACATGCTAATATTAAAAGCAGAATAAATTAAATTTGGACTAACCTAAGTATTCTGAATATAGATTATACAAATATCTTACTAAATAGCAACTTTGATTCAGATCACAACATCATAATACTAGAATTATCAATTATAATCAACAAACTCAAACCATATAAACAACACAAAAGGAAAAAATTCTTATAGAAAAACTGCTTTAAAGAAAACTTAGAAAACTATGCTAATCAAACTACAACTAATTTACAAAAACTAAACTCACAAATAGACTCAATTATTAACCAAAACTAGCTCAACAACTTCTGGAATAAATTACAAAAAACTCTTATCAAAGCTGCTACTAAACATATTCCTTTCCTTAAAATCAAAACTATTAAAGAAATTCAAAAAACTTTCTCATCGAAACAAACTCCACTTTTTTACAGATTTAAAGAAATCCAATATCTTAAAAATCATATTTCCTCTACCAACTTTTTCTCTCTTTGTGAAAAATATAATACTCAATATCCTGACTGCCTCTTTCAAACAACTACATCTACTTCACCTCAAATTAAAGCAGAATTTCAACAAATTAAAACTGCTTTTAATTACTAACAACAACAAACTATATATCATGAAATCTAACAAAAAATTGAAAAACGTAACCAATCTTGCTTAGAGACACCAAAAATTTTTTATAAAAAATTTTGAAAGATTTAATAATATAAATATTGATAAATTACTTCTTGATAATTCACTTCTTACAGAATATGATAAAATTCTCAAAGCAATACACCAGTATTTTTCTCAGAATATTTTAAGGAGAAACCACTTTAATCAATTCCACCATCTTCAGAATTTTATCAATTATATCAACCACACTCTGAACATGAACAACTCTATCAAAACCTCTTTACTGACATTTCTGACTAGGAATAGCAAGATATTTTAATGAACTTACCTAACCAAAAAGCAGCTGGACCATCTAAAATTTGTTATGAACATATCAAATATGCTAGCCCTATGGCACAAAAACTTTTTAGATGTTTTTTTAACAAATGCTTTCAACTTCAAAAAGTTCTTACAGATTGGAAATCTTCAAATATTTTTCTTATACCAAAAAATCTAACTGGGACTTTACTCTCAACTAAGTTCGACCAATTTCTATACTAGAACCTTTCAAAAAAACCTTCACCAAAATCTTTACAAAACGTTTTGACCAAATTATCTCTAATAACCACCTTCTATCTGATCTAAATTTTGCTGCATCAAAAAATTCATCTACACATATCCCTATACAAATTCTTCACAATACTATTGAACACTACAAATTACATAACAAAGAGGCTTGGATTCTCTTTCAAGACATGTCTAAAGCTTTTGATAAAATTAATATCTCACATCTTCAAAGTACTTGTAAAAG